>WNWK01003460.1:0-110000 GCA_009830355.1 Cherax destructor | reverse complement strand
CTCTCTCTCTCTCTCTCTCTCTCTCTCTCTTCTTTCTCTCTCTTCTCTTCTTCTTCTCTCTCTCTTCCTCTCTTCTCTCTCTCTCTCTCTCTCTCTCTCTCTTCTCTGTCTTCTTCTCTCTCTCTCTCTCTCTCTCTTCTCTCTCTCTTCTCTCTCTCTCTCTCTCTCTCTCTCTCTGTCTCTCTCTCTCTTGCCTCTCCTCTTCTCTTTCTCTCTCTCTCTCTCTCTTCTCTCTCTCTCCTCTCAGGGCACGACCGTGGCTGGCAGCAGTGGCGGACACCCAACCGCCCCCACCCCCAATCTCCCAAGCGGGCATCACCCCCAAAACGACCCCTCGCCCCTCCCTCCCCATACATTTTTAAACTACATACACAAGACTCACCACCTCCTCCTTCCCCGTTACTGTTATCGCATAGCAAAATAAAAATCAAGAAAAATACACAAGAATACACGTGCGTTATCAGAGATGTGATTTTTGAGCGGCATGCAATAGAGGAGATTGAAGGAGGTGGTCGAAACGTTGTATTACGACCATCACTCCATGACGCATCTCCGCCATGATGCTTCAAAAATGGGTTCATTCTTTTTGTTTTCATTTGCACCCGGAGTTTTGTGGCCTTTTTGGAGTTAAGAATCATTACATCAATTTACGCCCGGGAGATTGATGCTGAATATGCATCTATGTTAAAACTATTTTAGAGCCTCGTGTTTAGGTCGGTTCAAAATGTGTTTTTCCCTTTTTTTTTTGTTACCCTCCTGGGGGGAGGAGGGGGTGGTGGTGTCGTCGTGCGTCTGGCAGCTCTACTCGTAAATCGACGCCCGATGTACGATAAGTGGCGTTGCCTGATTCATGGCTTCATGGCATACCACAGATAATCACTGATGATCATGATGATGATAATAATATTAATAATGATTTGAGAATATATTCCTGTATGTAAGAGCAGTGTTCTTCAATGACACGGCATTATTAATGAACTCTGTATTTATTTTTCACTCCTCCCGTAAATCAGTTGGCAACCTCCACTAATAAATTGTTAACTAAATTCTTAAGAGTTTACTTTACCAAAAAAATTATTTATATACACACACACACACACACACACACATACACACATATATGTATATATATATATATATATATATATATATATATATATATATATATATATATATATATATAATGTCGTGCCGAATAGGTAAAACTTGCTATTTTGGCTTAAATAGCAACGCTCTTCTTGCCGAATAAGGCAAGCGAAAATTTGTGTATGCAATAATTTCGCAAAAAATCATTCTGAACCTTACGAAAAAAATATATTTCATTGTATTTGTTTATTATTAAATTATTTTAAACTTATCTAAAATATATTAAGTTGAATTAGGCTAAATTAAATTGCGCTTGTTATAATAAGGTTAGGTCAGTTTTCTAAAGTTATTTTGGTACAAAATTATTAATTTTTACATTAACATAATTGAAAAATGTATATCTTTAAACGTATAAGAGAAAAATTTAGAAAGGACTTAATTTTAAATGAGTTCTTGCTAATTGACCAGTTTTACCTATTCGGCACCACACACACACACACACACACACCACACATATATATATATATATATATATATATATATATATATATATATATATATATATATATATATATATATACTGAGAGCTTACTTTAAGCACTATTATAGGTATTAAAGTATATATAACTGCAACCTTAATGACCATCATGTAGTCAATATGCTTTTAATTCTGTTAATTAACCAGCCCTGCAGCGGTAAACCCGTGTGGGTCACACCGCCAGGACGGGTGGAGGCTCGATCCTCCGGCCGCTAACTTTGCTTTGGTGTGTTAGTGAAAAAAAATGTTTTTTTTGCAAACTTATCTAAAATAGAATTTTAAAATTTTCACTAAAAATTATTATATTTTTACTATTTCCTTGAAGGAATGCTGATGAAAGGCTCTTGATCTAGAGAACTGGAGCTCCTCTCCACTTCCTTGGATCAACCCTGTTTTCCGTTGTTCATTTGCCAAGATATATATAACTTCCGTATGAGTTTAGCGCTTCCTCAGGAAAACAGTATTGATAATAATAATAGTTATTAAAATTATAATAATAATAATAATAATTATTATTATTATTATTATTATTATTATTATTATTATTATTATTCATTCAAATATTAAATTTGTATTGGGTCATACGACTCCTGGGGAATGGGAGGTAAACAGGCTTGATCCGAGGAAGGGGAGGTTAGCTACAATTCCTTGGATCAAAAACTCTACAAAACATGAAGGCACTATCTAAACTTCTGTACGAAACCTTTCATAAATATGACCTGTACGGGTTTAGCCCTTCCCCGTGTGTGTGTGTACGCACCTAGTTGTGGTTACATGGGTCGAGTCTCAGCTCCTGGCCCCGCTTCTTCACTGGTCGCTACTCAGTCACTACCCGTTCTGTGAGCTTTATCATACCTCTCCTTAAAGCTATGTACAGATCCTGCCTCCACTACATCACTTCCCAGCCTATTTAACTTCCTGACAACTCTGTGACTGAACAAATACTTCCTAACATCCCTGTGGTTTATTTGAGTCTTTAACTTCCAACTGTGTCCCCTTGTTGCTGTGTTCCATCTCTGGAACATTCCTGTCTGTCCACCTTGTCGATTCCTCTCAGTATTTTATATGTCGTTATCATATCCCCTCTGTCTCTCCTGCCTTCCAGTGTCGTCAGGTCGATTTCCCTTAACCTCTCTTTGTAGGACATATCCATTAGCTCAGGGACTAGTCTTGTTGCAAACCTTTGCACTTTCTCTAGTTTCCTTACATGCTTGGCTAGGTGAGGGTTCTAAACTGGCGCTGCATACTCCAGTATGGGCCTAACGTACACAGTGTACAGGGTCCTGAATCACTCCTTATTAAGATGTCGGAATGTTGTTCTTAGGTTTGCCAGGCGTCCGTATGCTGCAGCAGTTATTTGGTTGATGTGCGCCTCAGGAGATGTGTCCGGTGTTATACTCACCCCAAGATCCTTTTCCTTGAGTGAGGTTTGAAGGCTCTGGCCACCTAGACTGTACTCCGTCTGTGGTCTTCTTTACCCTTCCCCATCTTCATGACTTTGCACTTGGTGGGGTTGAACTCCAGAAGCCAGTTGCTGGACCAGGCCTGCAGCCTGTCCAGATCCCTTTGCCTGGTCCTCGTCCGATTGAATTCTTCTCATCAACTTCACATCTGCAAACAGGGACACTTCGGAGTCTATTCCTTCCGTCATGTCGTTCACAAATACCAGAAACAGCACAGGCCCTAGGACTGATCCCTGTGGCACCCCGCCCGTTACAGGCGCCCACTCTGACACCTCGCCACGTACCATGACTCGCTGTTGTCTCCTTACAGGTATTCCCTGATCCACTGGAGTGCCTTCCCTGTTATCCCTGCCTGGTCCTCCAGCTTTTGCACTAATCTCTTGTGTGGAACTGTGTCAAACGCCTTCTTATAGTCCAAGAAAATGCAATCTACCCACCCTTCTCTCTCTAGTAGGTTTGTGACTCAGGATTTCCCATCCCTGAAACCGTGCTGGCTGTCGTTGATAAGCTCATTCCTTTATAGGTGCTCCACCAGTCTTCTCTTTTGTGTGTGTGTGTGTGTACTCACCTATTTGTACTCACCTATTTGTGGTTGCAGGGGTCGATTCATAGCTCCTGGCCCGCCTCTTCACTGATGCTACTAGGTCCTCTCTCTCCCTGCTCCATAGCTTTATCAAACCTAGTTTAACAGGTTCCAGCTTTATCCATCCCTGAAACCTGCTGGCTTCTAACTCCCTTTTGGTGTCTTTTTTGTGTGTGTGTGTGTGTGTGTGTGTGTGTGTGGTCAATCTCATCATAGGTTGACGAAGGTTCACAGGGGTTGATGGAGGTTTATCAGGGTTGATGGAGGTTTATCAGGGGTTGATGGAGGTTTATCAGGGTTGATGGAGGTTATCAGGGGTTGATGAGGTTTATCGGGTTGAGGGGTTTATCAGGGTTATGGAGGTTTATCGGGGTTGAGGAGGTTTATCAGGGTTGACGGAGGTTTATCAGGGTTGATGGAGGTTTATCAGGGGTTGATGGAGGTTTATCAGGGTTAGGAGGTTTATCAGGGTTGATGGAGGTTATCAGGGTTGATGGAGGTTTATCGGGGTTGAGGAGGTTTATCAGGGGTTAGGAGGTTTATCAGGGTTGATGGAGGTTTATCAGGGGTTGATGAGGTTATCAGGGTTGATGGAGGTTTATCGGGTTGAGGAGGTTTATCAGGGTTGACGAGGT
The DNA here is from genome assembly GCA_009830355.1 of Cherax destructor. Lineage (NCBI taxonomy): Eukaryota > Metazoa > Arthropoda > Malacostraca > Decapoda > Parastacidae > Cherax > Cherax destructor. The sequence goes on along the minus strand of WNWK01003460.1, from coordinate 105,695 downwards.
TTATCAGGGTTGAGGAGGTTTATCAGGGTTGATGAGGTTTATCAGGGTTGATGGAGGTTATCAGGGTTGAGGAGGTTTACAGGTTGACGGAGGTTATCAGGGTTATGGAGTTTATCAGGGTGAGAGTTTATCAGGGTTGAGAGTTATCAGGTTAGACAAGTTGGTCTGTCAGTGTTAACTGAGTTCTTATAGAGGTTGATCCAAATCTCAGGGTTGATGGAGGTTATCGGTTACGAGTTTATCAGGGTTGAGGTTTATCAGTTGTGTGTAGGTTGATGGATTTATCAGGGTTGACGAGGTTTATCAGGGGTTGATGGAGGTTTATCAGGGGTTGATGGAGGTTTATCAGGGGTTGATGGAGGTTATCAGGGGTTGATGGAGGTTTATCAGGGTTGATGGAGGCTTATCAGAGGTTGATGGAGGTTTATCTGGGGTTGACGGAGGTTTATCAGGGGTTGAGGAGTTTATCAGGGTTATGGAGGTTTATCAGGGGTTGATGGAGGTTATCAGGGGTTGATGGAGGTTTATCAGGGGTTGATGGAGGTTTATCAGGGGTTGATGGAGGTTTATCAGGGGTTGATGGAGGTTTATCAGGGGTTGATGGAGGCTTATCAGAGGTTGATGGAGGTTTATCTGGGGTTGACGGAGGTTTATCAGGGGTTGACGGAGGTTTATCAGGGGTTGATGGAGGTTTATCAGGGGTTGATAGAGGTTTATCAGGGGTTGATGGAGGTTTATCAGGGGTTGACGGAGGTTTAGCAGGGGTTGACGGAGGCTTATCAGGGAGTTGATGGAGGTTTATCAGGGGTTGACAGACGTTTATCAGAGGTTGATGCAGATCTATCAGGGGTTGACGAAGGTTTATCAGGGGTTAACCGAGTTTTATGAGAGGTTGATCCAAATCAATCAGGGGTTGATGGAGGTTTATCAGGGGTTGACCGAGGTTTATCAGGGGTTAACAGAGGTTTATCAGAGGTTGATGCAGATCAGTCAGGGGATTGATGGAGTTTTATCAGGGGTTGACGAAGGTTTATCAGAGGTTGACAAAGAGGTTTATCAAAGGTTGATGTGGATCAATTAGGAGTTGATGGAGGTTTATCAGGGGCTGGTGGAGGTTTATCAGGGGTTGGTGGAGGTTTATCAGGTGTTGATGGAGGCTTATCAGAGGTTGATGGATGTTTATCTGGGGTTGACGGAGGTTTATCAGGGGTTGACGGAGGTTTATCAGGGGTTGATGGAGGTTTATCAGGGATTGATGGAGGATTATCAGGGGTTGACGGAGGTTTATCAGGGGTTGATGGAGGTTTATCAGGGGTTGATGGAGGTTTATCAGGGGTTGATGGAGGTTTATCAGGGGTTGATGGAGTCTTATCAGAGGTTGATGGAGGTTTATCTGGGGTTGATTGAGGTTTATCAGGGGTTGACGGAGGTTTATCAGGGGTTGATGGAGGTTTATCAGGGGTTGATAGAGGTTTATCAGGGGTTGATGGAAGTTTATCAGGGGTTGACGGAGGTTTATCAGGGGTTGACGGAGGCTTATCAGGGGTTGACGGAGGTTTATCAGGGGTTGATGGACGTTTATCAGGGGTTGACGGAGGTTTAGCAGGGGTTGACGGAGGCTTATCAGGGAGTTGATGGAGGTTTATCAGGGGTTGACAGACGTTTATCAGAGGTTGATGCAGATCTATCATGAGAGGTTTTACAGATGAGAGGTTTTAAACGAGGAGGTTTATCATGACAGAGTTTTAGAGAGGTTATCAAATCAATCAGGGGTTGATGGAGGTTTATCAGGGGTTGACGAAGGTTTACAGAGGTTGACAAAGAGGTTTATCAAAGGTTGAAGTGGATCAATTAGGAGTTGATGGAGGTTTATCAGGGGCTGGTGGAGGTTTATCAGGGGCTGGTGGAGGTTCATTTGGGGGGTTGCTGAGGTAGGCCCCTGTGTCAGGTAGATCTCTGTTATTTTGCCTCAGCTCATTAACAGACTAAGAGTTATCCTTCCTCAGATCGTTTTAACACAGTCAGTAGTGAGTCTACCCCACATCACTCACCTCAGTCTGGTACCTATTTACTGATTAGTGAACAGGGACAGCAGGTGTAAGGAGACTAGCAACCAGGTACTTATTTACTGTTATCTAAATAGAGACAGAAAGTGTAAGGAGGCTAGTACCCAGGTACCTAATTACTTCTTAATAAACAGGGACGGCAGGTGTAAGTAAACTAGTACGCAGGTATCAATTTACTGCTATATAAACAAAGACAGCTGGTGTAAGGAGACTTAGAAGTCTGCCGCAGCCCAGGATGTGACCCCACGATGGTCGACTGACTTTCAGGTTCCTATTCACCGCTAAAGGGCGACAGGGGAAAGGAGACTAACACCCAGGTGCCTAATTACTATTAGATAAAAAGGAGCAGGTGATTAAAAATTAAACTAACACTCAGGTTCCTCTTTACTGCTAGGTGGAAAGGGTAGCAGATAGCAGGAGACTAACACCTAGGTACCTATTTATTACTAGACGAACAAGGGCGGCTGGAGGCAGGAATTCGGAGAGTACAAATTCGAGGACTGATATTGAGTCAACAGAGGTATCACTGAGAGGGCTGAGAGAGATGTTGAGGTGGGTTGGGCATTTAGAGAGGATAGAGCAGAGTACGATGACTAAGAGGGTGTGCAAATAGGGTGTGCGGGGAAGGAGGGGGAGTAGGTATCGATTGCTAGCGCACTCGGCTCACACATTAAGGTCCGGGGGTCGATCCCCGGTTCGGGTGGAAACATTAGGACGTGTTTCCTTAAGATATCTGCTGTTTATGTTCACCTATCAATAAAATAGGTACCTGGGTGTTAATCGACTGGTGTGGGACGCATCCTGGGGATAAGATTGTCCTAATTTCCCCAAAATGCTCTGCATAACAAGGGGCTTTCTATATAGCAGTATGTCATTGATGTCAGCTAGGACTGTATACCATGTATAAATAAAGATTATTATTATTATTATTATTATTATTATTATTATTATTATTATTATTATTATTATTATTATTATTATTATTAATATTATTATTATTATTATTATTATTATTATTATTATTATTATTATTATTATTATTATTATTATTATTATTAATAGTATTATTATTATTATTATTATTATTATTATTATTATTATTATTATTATTATTATTATTATAATTATTATTATTATTATCATTATTAATATTATTATTATTATTATTATTATTATTATTATTATTATTATTATTATTAATAGTATTATTATTATTATTATTATTATTATTATTATTATTATTATTATTATTATTATTATGGAAAACAGGAATAAATAAAGGGGATGTAAATAGCGTGCTAAAAATATCTAGTATTGACAGGACTCGCAGCAATGGCTTTAAGTTGGATAAATTCAGATTCAGGAAGGATATAGGAAAGCATTGGTTTGGTAATAGAGTTGTCGATGAGTGGAACAAACTCCCGATTACAGTTATAGAGGCTAAAACGTTGTGTAGTTTTAAAAATAGGCTAGATAAATATATGAGTGGGTGCGGGTGGGTGTGAGTTGGACCTGACTAGTTTGTGCTACTAGGTCAGATGCCGTGCTCCTTCCTTAAGTGAATGTAACCTGACCTGGTTGGGTCGGGCATTGACTTAAGCCGGTGGAGACTTGGACCTGCCTCGCATGGGCCAGTAGGCCTGCTGCAGTGTTCCTTCTTTCTTATGTTTTCTTCTTCTTCTTCTTCTTCTTCTTCTTCATTATTATTATTATTATTATTATTATTATTATTATTATTATTATTATTATTATTATTATTATTATGGAGACTTGTACTTGCCTCGCATGGGCCAGTAGGCCTGCTGCAGTGTTCCTTCTTTCTTATGTTCTTCTTCTTCTTCTTCTTCTTCTTCTTCTTATTATTATTATTATTATTATTATTATTATTATTATTATTATTATTATTATTATTATTATTATTATTATTACTATGGGCTAGAGGGAGGGGATGAAGGAGGCTGTGAGTGCTCGGGACTTGAACATCCATTAGGCTTGTGTGGGGCGTCAGCTCGGTATGGAGACAAGTGGGTTTCAAGGTTTGATCTGCTGTTGGAGTGTAAGCGAGTTAGTATTTATCATGGAATTCAATGAAACTCCTCCTTCAGAGTGTAGGCACTCTGAGAGTGTAGGCACTTCAGAGGGTCACTGAAATTGTGATGTCATCACACTTCTTCCAAGACAGCTATTGAATGAGTGACCCTGAATGTTTTTTTTATTTTGGTGAGGTCACCCTACCTAGGTAAGGTGACCCCAAAAGTTGCATTTTTAATCAATTATACTTGTTTAGACGTTGTTTATACAGTATAAACATTGGGGAATATAGTCCTCGTCTTCACTGCTTGATAGTAGCACATTATATATACTACTCCAAGTTCCACTAATATACCAAGAGCTTAAAAGATATATATCACATCCCCTCTCTAGTAAGGTACTGGTAAAACATTCATTATTTTCTAGCATAGCGAACTAGGTTATCAGGTTATCATTTGCGAGTCTTTCAACATGACCGGCATATAAGGCGCGCTTTTTTTCCACAAAACGTCAAGGATAAGCATTGGGTTACGCTTTAACGTAAAGTATCAGGGTCATTAACTAATGACGTATCATTATGACACTTTTGTCATGCGCCTTATATGCCGGAAATACGGTACTTGCCCATACCTCGCCACTCTTCAGTAATTCACCTGTATGAGTGTCTTGGCCTTTATGTTCAACTTCAACGCTGTTTTATAGATTTGCATAATTGCCAACATCAGAGTTCTTTGACACCCTCATAGGTAACTAGATGTGTTCCTGTTGCCGCGTGATCCGAGAAAGGTATCCCCGTATCCCATAAGCCCAGCCCCCTCTACCTCGACACATGCACACGGAAGAGTCAAACACAGTCATGAAATATAATGAAACAAAATATGAAAAAATATGTATGCGTGAATCTGTATATATAGATGTGTGAATTTGTATGCTTATATATGTATGAACGGATGTATGCCTTTGCATATGCATGCGTGTGTATTTGAATGTATGTACACACTGCGTTGTACTCACCGAGATGCCTTTGAGGGGGTTGAGACTCGACTCCTGGCCTTGTTTCCTAAACTTCTTAGATCGACGTTAGTGATTTCTGGCCTCTCGGGTCTTAGAATCTCTGTTTTGAAACTGTATATTGAGTTTGTCTCCACCGCTGCCTCATCAAAGTCACTCCACTTTTTGATACACGTTTACACTAAAGAAATACTTCCTTACATCCCTATGGCTCATCCTTAACTTCATCTTCCTCCTGTGTTCCCTTGATCGTGGTCCTCTTGCTTCCAGTGGTCTTTTCCTATCTGCCCTATCAATTACTCTTATGATTTTGTAGATAATAATAATAATCTTTATTTCAACAAGTGCATGTACAAGGTATACAGGCCTAGCTGAAATCAATGACATACTACTATACACAAAACCCCTTGTTATGCAGAGAATTTCGGGCAAATTAGGTCAATTTTGTCCCCAGGATGCGACCCACACAAGTCGACTAACACCCAGGTACCTATTTTACTGGTGGGTGAACATGGACAGCAGGTGTCTTAAGGAAACACGTCCTAATGTTTCCACCCGTACCGGGGACCGACCCTCGGACCTCAGTGTGTGTGCTGAGTGCGCTAGCGATCCACCAAGTTTGTCAGGCTCATTTCTTTCAACCTTTCCTCATAGTGCATTCCTCTTAGTTCTGACACTAGTCTGGTTGTGAACTTTAGGACGTATTCGAGTCTCTACCTGTTTGACTAGCTGTGGCCACCATGCTGTGGCCACATACTCAGTGTTTGACTAGCTGTGGCCACCATGCTGTGGCCACATACTCAGTGTTTGACTAGCTGTGGCCACCATGCTGTGGCCACATACTCAGTGTTTGACTAGCTGTGGCCACCATGCTGTGGCCACATACTCAGTGTTTGACTAGCTGTGGGCTCCATGCTGTGGCCACATACTCAGTGTTTGACTAGCTGTGGGCTCTATGCTGTGGCCGCATACTCAGTGTTTGAGTAGCTGTGGCCACAATGCTGTGGCCGTATACTCAGTGTTTGAGTAGCTGTGGCTACCATGCTGTGGCCGCATACTCAGTGTTTGACTAGTTGTGGGCTCCATGCTGTGGCCGCATACTCAGTGTTTGAGTAGTTGTGGCCACCATATTGTGGCCACATACTCAGTGTTTGACTAGCTGTGGGCTCCATGCTGTGGCCGCATATTCAGTGTTTGAGTAGTTGTGGCCACCATATTGTGGCCACATACTCAGTGTTTGACTAGCTGTGGGTTCCATGTTGTGGCCATACACTCAGTGTTTGACTAGTTGTGGGCTCCATGCTGTGACCACATATTCAGTGTTTGACTAACTATGGCCACCATGTTGTGGCCACATACTCAGTGTTTGACTAGCTGTGGCCACCATGTTGTGGCTACATACTCAGTGTTTGCCCTAACATAATTGCTGCTGCTGCCATAATACTGTTTAAGTATAATTTTGACGATATGAGTGGTGTTATTTTTACCCCGAGGTCCTTTTCTTTCTGGTATTTGCAACTTATCTTCACCCATGCTGTACTGTACTCTGTGTCGGGTCTTTTCTCTGCCTCCCAAATCACAAGACATTGATTTATTTAGGTTGAATTCTTTGTTTGACCAAATTTGCAATTTGTTTTAGTTTTCCTGTTCCCTTTTTACCTTATACGATATCAACTAACAGTGACAAATAGGACACAGTCCTCTCTGGAAGGTCGTTCTCATATATTAAGAACAATAGCGGTACTAATACCGATCCTTGAGGGATCCCACTCATTACTCTCTCTCATTCTGATGACTCGTTCCTTACTGTTGCTCTCTATTTTGTCATTCAGGTATTTGACCCACTGGAGCAGTCTGGATTTTAATCCTTCCTGTTTATCTACCTTATGTATTAATCTCTGGTGTTGTACTGAATCAAATGTTTTCCTGTAGTCCAGGAAGATGCATTCCGCCCAGCCCTGTCTTTTTTGCTTTATTTCTGTTACTCCTTCATAGAACTGGAGCAAAATCGTAAGACAAGATTTTCAATTTCCAAATCTGTGCTGTTGTTGTTTTTTCTGCCAAGAGTTCGCTTCCTCTCCATCTGCTTTGATATCTTCTTCCTTATACTATTTTCTCCAGGACTTATGATGGAATGTATGTTAAAGATACTGTCCTATAATTCAGTGCCTCTTCTCTGCCCCCCCTTCCTTTGTATATATTGGGACCACATTTGCCTTTATCCAGTATTCTGGCACTTTTCTTGATTGGTTCTGATCCTTCTCTCAGCAACCATGATATATGTTGTCTGGTTCATTTTTTTATATAAAGGTCCTTTAGTAAGTGGTTGCTGGGTCACCGCATGGAGAAGACCCGTGTCACCACATGGAGAAGACCCGGGTCACGACCCGCCCCGGTGAACCTACTTGTTTCTATGTTGTAAATGGTCCAGAAAACCGACAGGTTGAAGAATTAGACACTTTTACAACATTTGGGTATCTCTTATGAGAAAAGTTTCGCCAACAAGTGGCTTCCTCAGTCAGGGAGAGAGACGAATGGTGCAAGAAGAGGAGTTTGAGGTAATCAGTCCCTCACCATTCATCTCTGTACCGAACTGAAAAGCCACTTGTTGCAAAAGTGTCTAATTCTTCTACTTGTACCTTAAGTAATCTCATCACTTTGTTTCGTTTTGTTGATACTTTTCAACAGCTGTTGATCTAGTATGATCACAGAGCTTTCTGGTAACTTCTCTCAACACCTCTTTAATCTTTTACTAAGTTCTTCGCATAGTTCTGTTACTCTCCATCATTATCTCTTCCTTCTTCACAGTTGTCTTGTTTCTCATGTGGATGTGGGGTGGTAACTTTGCTTCACTCTTTGGTAGATTATATAACCTTGTTATTATCACTTTCGTCTCTATATAAAGTTCTTTGTTATGTGAGTTTTGAATTCCCCTGTTTCCAGGTTTCTTAGGTCCTCAAATTTCCATTGACTACTACTCCTTTTTTTGAGTCTAAGTGACTCAACACCTTGCAATCAAGGCTAAATCAATGAATATCTTAACAATACATCGTCACTAAGCAAGCCTCACCATCGTCACTAAGCAAGCCTCACCATCGTCACTAAGCAAGCCTCACCATCGTCACTAAGCAAGCCTCACCATCGTCACTAAGCAAGCCTCACCATCGTCACTAAGCAAGCCTCACCATCGTCACTAAGCAAGCCTCACCATCGTTGATGTGATTATCACAATTGTTGCTACACTTCTTTATCTCACGGCTGTGTACTAGATTGAAAAAGCTGCTGCACAGGTGAAACACCTCATCATTATTGATACCCAGGTGTTGCACAGGTGTCTGCTGAGCATGCTGGGTATCAACTTCCTTTACTGTCTCGATTTATGTCTCTCTCTGTCCTTCATCTACCTCCAGCTGATTTATTACTTAGTTCTCCTACTTCCTGCGTTAGTACTTTAACTTCCTTTTTCAGTCTTTCTTTTTTCCTTCTTTACATCTTCCCTGTTTGTTTTAATTTCTCCCATCAATTTTCTTTCTGTACCGGAGGTGGGAAGTAGAGTGCCTGCACTCTGTAGGAGGGGTGACGATGCTTCAGTGGGGAGCCACCTGAACTGCGTTGTCACCACGCTTCTGGCTGGCAAGGCAGTGAATGAATGAATGATGGTGAATGTGGGTTTTTTTCTGGGTCACCCTACCTCGGTGGGAGACAGCACGAAGAAAATATATATATTATAACAGTCACTAGGGATGCAGTAATCAAACAGAATAAGGCCTCAGACCCTGATGAATTTTTTTCAAGGGTTCTTAAGCAGCGCAAGATGGAACTTTGCGAACCATTAACTAACCTTTCTAATATATCTCTTTAAACAGGTGTAATGTATGAGATGTGGAAGATGACTAATGTAATTCCTGTTTTTAAAACAGTATATTAATAATTATCGTCAAATCATCGCCCAGTAAGCCTGACCTCAATCGTAGGCAGATTACTGGAGTTAATTATAGCCGATATTATTTATAAGAAGCCATCTTGATAAGCATAATCTGATTCATGATACTCAATATAGATTCACGAAGGGTCGTTCCTGCCTGAATAACGTACTGATTTTCCCCAGTAAAGCATTTAAGACAGTTGATCATTATAATGGAAACGTTATTGTTTATTTGGATTTCAGTAAAGGTTTTGACAGAGTACCACACAAATGACTGTCAGAGAAAGTGGCAGCTCATGGTATTGGAGAAAAAGTCCTGTCATGGATCGAGGCGTGGTTGACCAACAGGAATCAAAGAGTCTGTATAGTGTAATCTGAGTGGGGATCATCACAAGTGGCGTTCTAAAAGAATCAGTTTTAGACCCATTGTTGTTCATAATATACATTAATGACCTGGACGATGGAATAAAAGTAATGCGAGCAAATTCGCTGATGACATAAAAATAGGCAGAATAACAGACTCAGAGGAAGATGCCACTGAACTGCAGGAGAATATAGACAAGCGAATGTTATGGTCAGAAAAGTAGCAGATGCATTTCAATGTAGATAAATACAAAGTGCTAAAGCTCGGAAATGTATATAACTCCAGCACTTATAAACTAAATAATACAAAACTTAACCATGCTGAATGTAAAAGGGACTTGGGAGTTATGATAAGCAGCAACTTAAAGACAAGATAGCATTGTTTGTGTGTGCGTAATGAGGCTAATATATTGCTGGGTTTTATATCATTAAGTATATGCAATAGAAGTCAGAGGTTATACAACAGCTCTAGACATCATAAGTAAGACCTCACTTAGACTATGCAGCTCAGTTCTGGTCTCCATTCTACAGAATGGATGTAAATTCAATACACAAATAACCCGCACAGTTTCTCTCTTCTATGTGCGGGTTATTTGTGTATCGTTCCAGTCACGGTGCTGTCCCTTTTTATTCTTTATAGAAACACAGCCAGGGCTTAACCCAGCCGCGGAGCGCTGGGTTAAGCCCTAAGCATTCAGGCTCAAGACAGCTGATAGGCGCAAGTTTTCAGTTTACTGTCTTGTTTGGAATGAACCATTCTTAAAATTTTTAAACAATTATTTTGTTAGGTACGTGAATTGTGCATAGTTGTTGAAGTCTTCGACGAACCATTTCACAAAATACTGTGCTTGTTGCGGTGTGAAGGGTATATGACAGGGTGGCTTGGGCGACTGGTGGTCAGCAGTGAACTGAGCGGTCGTGGGTGGGAGATCTGACGGGGTGGTGTTGCTTTCTACGTTGGAGAAGATTTTCAGTATATCTGCTGATGATGCAGTGTCAGGAACATTGTAGCTGGGAAAGTTGTTGATGTGGAAGAGTTCATTTATTGTGGAGTTGAAGGTTCTAGGGGGCGTTCATCATGTAATCATAATGCTGTACTAGATCTAGGTGAAAGCACTGTCTGTCAGTATTGGAATAAAGTTGGCAGCAGAAGCAGGCTCTTGGGAAACTTAGAAAATTCTGAGTGTTCTCTTGAAGTCCGAAGTCTAGTGACTGCAGCGTAAGTCAGTGTCTAGAGTTTTTTCTTGTTGAATATTTCCTTGCTTCAGGGCACTTGGTTGCAAGAGTGTGATGATCATTCCTGTAGTTGAGGTTAATGATGAGCTTGAGGAAAGCGATCACAAATCACTTAGTTTTCATATATCATGGAATTACCCAAATAACTGCAATCAAGTCTCTGTCCCAGACTTCCGCTTGGCAGATTTCATGGGACTGTGAAATTACCTGGGTGGACTGAATTGGAATGACCTGAGTATGGGTGATGGTTGCCAATATGACGTTTTTCAGAGCATAGTTTTAGCTGCCCAGACAACTTATGTTCCGAGTAGGGTAATTATATGTAACAAAAATGATCCCAAATTGATAAACAATAGATTAAAACATCTCATTGGTCAAGAGAGGCATATATAGGCGTATCAAAAGAGGGGATGAGCAGTTAAGAAATCTATATATTCAGTTAAAGAGAGAAATTAAAAAGGTAATAAGAAAAGCAAAAAGGGATTATGTGGCTAAAGTCGCAAGTGATTCGAAGACTAACTCAAAAGGATTCTTTCAGGTATACAAGATAGACCCACTCAAAAGTAACTCAGGTCAGATCACTGACAGTGATAAGGAATGTGTGAACTTTTCAATAACTTCTTCCTCTCAGTTTTTACTCAGGAAGATACTAGCGGAATTCCAGGAATAATAAATTATGTAGAACAGGACGATAATAAAATATGCACCATTAGGGTCACTAGTGATATGGTCCTCAGACAAATAGAGAAATTAAAACCTAACAAATCCCCAGGCCCTGATGAGCTGTTTGCGAGGGTTTTAAATGAATGTAAAAAGGAACTTAGCAAACCTTTGGCTAATCTCTTTAACATATCACTACAAACTGGCACAGTGCCTGACAAGTGGAAAATAGCAAATGTAATACCTATTTACAAAGCAGGTGACAGGTCCTTAGCTTCGAACTATAGACCAATAAGCCTTACCTCCAAAGTGGGAAAATTTATAAAATCAATAATTGCCAAGGAAATTCGTAGCCATCTTGAAAGGCATAAATTGATTAATGAATCTCAACACAGTTTTACAAAGGGGCGTTCCTGTCTTACGAATATACAAACTTTTTTCACTAAGGTGTTTGAGGAGGTAGATCATGGTATTGAATATGATATTGTGTATATGGACTTCAGTAAGGCTTTCGATAAAGTTCCACATCAAAGGCTGTTGAGGAAACTTAAGGCACACGGAATAGTTTTTTTTTCATGGGTAGAGGCATGGTTGACAAATAGGCAGCAGAGGGTTTGCATAAATGGGAGAAATCAGAGTGGGGGCACGTCTCAAGCGGTGTTCCACAAGGGTCAGTGCTGGGCCCTTTGTTGTTCACAATTTATATAAACGACATTGATGAGGGAATAAATAGCGACATAAGTAAGTTTGCTGATGACACCAAAATAGGCTGTCCAATTCATTCTAATGAGGACATTAGAGCACTCCAGGAAAACTTGAATAGACTGATGCAGTGGTCGGAGAAGTGGCAGATGCAGTTTAATATAAACAAATGCAAAGTTCTAAATGTTGGACAGGAAAATAACCATGCCATATATAAACTAAATAATGTAGATCTTAATACTACTGATTGCGAGAAAGATTTAAGAGTTCTGGTTAGCAGTAATCTAAAACCAAGACAACAGTGCATAAGTGTTCGCAATAAAGCGAACAGAATCCTTGGCTTCATATCAAGAAGTATAAATAATAGAAGTCCTCAGGTTGTTCTTCAACTCTATATATCTTTGGTTAGGCCTCATTTAGATTATGCTGCACAGTTCTGGTCACCGTATTACAGAATGGATATAAATGCACTGGAAAACGCACAATGGAGGATGACAAAGTTGATCCCATGTATTAGAAATCTTCCCTATGAGGATAGACTGAGGCCCTGAATCTGCACTCTCTAGAAAGACGTAGAATTAGGGGGAATATAATTGAGGTGTATAAATGGAAAACAGGAATAAATATAGGGGATGTAAATAACATGCTAAAAATATCTATCCAAGACAGGACTCGCAGCAATGGTTTTAAGTTGGAAAAATTCAGATTTAGGAAGGATATAGGAAAGCACTGGTTTGGCAATAGAGTTGTGGATGAGTGGAACAAACTCCCGAGTACCATCGTAAAAGCTAAAACGATGTGTACTTTTAAAAATAGGTTAGATAAATAAATGAATTCGATATTGTTTATTTGGATTTTAGTAAGGCTTTTGATAGAGTACCACATCAGAGACTGTTAAAGAAAGTGGCTGCTCACGGCATTGGGGAAAAAGTGTTTTCATGGATCGAGTCATGGCTCACCAATAGGAAGCAGAGGGTGTGCATTAATGGGGTTAAATCTACTCTCTGGAGAGACGTAGAATGAGGGGAGATATCATCGAGGTGTACAAGTGGATGATGGGCATAAACAAAGGAGATATTAATAAAATACTGAGGATATCGAACCAAGTAAGAACGAGAAATAACGGATTTAAGTTGGATAAATTTAGATTTAGAAAGGACATAGGCAAGTACTGGTTTTCGAACAGAGTTGTAGATGCGTGGAACAATCTTCCGAGTAGGGTGATAGAGGCTAGGACCTTGGGTGGCTTTAAAAAGAGATTGGACAAATATATGAGTGGGAGGGGCTGGGTTTGATTAGTGTCGTGAGTACAGGAGTAAATTCTTAGGTAGTGGTGGTTTTGATAAGGACCTGCCTTGTATGGGCCAGTAGGCCTTCTGCAGTGCTCCTCCATTCTTATGTTCTTATGTTCTTAAGTGGCGTTCCACAGGGATCGGGTTTGGGCCCGTTGTTGTTTATAATATATATAAATGATCTTGACGAGGGAATTACTAGTGATATGAGCAAATTCGCTGATGACACGAAGATAGGTAGGATAATCGATTCAGACGTAGATGTCAGTGAACTACAGGAGGATTTAGACAAACTCAATTCCTGGTCAGAAAAATGCCAGATGCAGTTCAATGTAGATAAATGCAAAGTTCTAAAGCTCGGGAGTGTCCATAACCCAAGCACTTATAAGTTAAATAACGTAGAACTTAGCATAAATTCATAAATTCGTTAGAAAACATTCAGCGTAGAATGACTAAATTAATACATATCATTAGAAATCTTCCTTACGAAGAAAGATTGAAGACCCTTAAATTACATTCACTTGTAAGACGTAGAATGAGGGGAGACATGATCGAGGTATACAAGTGGAAAATGGGTATTAACAAAGGGGATATAAATAAGGTTCTGTCAGTTTGTGACAGAACCTACAAGGGGAAATAATCTGCTTGACTTAGTGCTGGCAAACAAGGAAACCCTTGTTAATAATTTAGAAATTACAGAGGAACTCGGCGCAAGCGACCACAAATCAATTACCTTTGGCATTATAAATTAGACACATATGCAACATTTGGGTATCTTTATTGAGGAAACTTTGCCACACAGTGGCTTCATCAGTCCAATCGTAGAAAGGGGTAGGAGAGTAGGAGTTTTGAGGTAATCAGTCCTCGGCCTGGAGTCGATGTGTTCAGTCCATCAATCTTGTAGAAAGACAACATATGTCCGTAGAGGTGGCCTATACTGTAGTCAGGTGAGGAAGCAGCAGGAGGCGGTCATAGTGGCGATCCACACTCTGTAGGTCTCGTCCAAAGGTTGGACAAGTGTTGAAGAATCTCGTTTGTAAAGATCCCAAGATGTGCTGCCAGACAGGGCGATGAATGGTCAGAGAACCGACAAAGTAGACACATATGCAACATTTGGGATTTATTGAGAAATTCGCCACAGGGCTTCATCAGTCAATAGAAAGGGCGGGTAGGAGTTTGAGTCGAGTGTCAGTCCATCAACTTGTAGAAAGTACAACATATCTGTAGAGGTGCTATACACAGGTGAGAGCAGGAGGCGGTCATAGTGATGATCCACTACTCTAAGTAGTCTCGTCCAGTTGGACAAGTGCTGAAGAATTGGAAGAATTCTGTATTAAGATCCAAGATGTTGCTGGCAGACAGGGTGTAGATGAATGGTTCAGAGAACTGACAAGTTATAAATTAGACACATATGCAACATTTGGGTATCTTTATTGAGGAAAGTTTCGCCACACGGGCCATCAGTCCAAACAAGTGAAAGGGGTAAGGAGAGGAGTTTTGAGGTAATCAGTCCTCGGCCTGAGTCGATTTTAGTCCATCAATCTTGTAGAAAGTACTTTCTACAAGATTGATGGACTGAACACATCGACTCCAGGCCGAGGGACTGATTACCTCAAAACTCCTACTCTACCCCTTCTACTTTGTATTGACTGATGAAGCCACTGTGTGGCGAAACGTTTCCTCAATAAAGATACCCAAATGTTGCATATGTGTCTAATTTATAACTTGTCGGTTCTCTGAACCATTCATCTACACCCTGTCTGACACAGCAACATCTTGGGATCTTAATACAAACGAATTCTTCAACACTTGTCCAACCTTGGACGAAGACCTACTAGAGTAGTGGATCGTACCACTATGACCCCGCCTCCTGCTGCTTCACCTCACCTGACTACAGTATATAGGCCACCTCTACGGACATATGTTGTACTTTCTACAAGATTGATGGACTGAACATCGACTCCAGGCCGAGGGACTGATTACCTCAAAACTCCTACTCTCCTTACCCTTTCTACTTTGTATTGACTGATGAAGCCACTGTGTGGCGAAACGTTTCTCAATAAAGATACCCAAATGTTGCATATGTGTCTAATTTATAACTTGTCGGTTCTCTGAACCATTCATCTACACCCTGTCTGACACAGCAACATCTTGGGATCTTAATACAAACGAATTCTTCAACACTTGTCCAACCTTTGGACGAAGACCTACTTAGAGAGTGGATCGTACCACTATGACCCCGCCTCCTGCTGCTTCACCTCACCTGACACAGTATATAGGCCACCTCTACGGACATATGTTGTACTTTCTACAAGATTGATGGACTGAACACATCGACCCAGGCCGAGGGACTGATTACCTCAAACTCCTACTCTCTTACCCTTTCTACTTTGTATTGGACTGATGAAGCCACTGTGTGGCGAAACGTTTCTCAATAAAGATACCCAAATGTTGCATATGTGTCTAATTTATAACTTGTCGGTTCTCTGAACCATTCATCTATACCTTTGGCATTGAATGGAAGTTTCATAGTAGGAATAACTCAGTAACGGTCCCAGATTTTCGCTTAGCAGATTACAATGGACTTAGAGAACACTTATCATCTGTGGACTGGGGTAATGAATAGAGCTATCAATATGACAGTTTTCTGAACACTATACATGCTGCCCAAAGAACATTTATCCCATATAAAGAAATTAGATCGAATAGAAATGACCCAAAATGGATGAATAATAGGCTCAAATATCTTTTAGGGCAGAAGAAAGGAATTTATAGGCGTATCAAAAGAGGTGAGGTTCATCTTATGAATCAGTATATTGACATTAAGAGGGACGTTAAAAAGGGGATAAGAAAAGCTAAGCGGGACTACGAAATTAAAGTTGCTAGGGATTCGAAAACTAACCCAAAAAGTTTTTTCCAGGTGTATAGAACAAAAGTTAGAGATAAGATAGGTCCCCTTAAAAATAATTATGGGTATCTTACTGACAAAGAGAATGAAATGTGCTCTATTTTTAATAATTATTTTCTCTCGGTTTTCACTCAGGAAGACACTAAAATATCCCAAGAATTAGGTATTTTAGTGGGCCTGAAGAAGATAAATTATGTAGTATCACAGTCACTAGCGAAATTGTTATCAAACAGATAGACCGTTTGAAGCAAAATAAATCGCCAGGCCCTGATGAGCTTTTTTCAAGGGTTCTTAAGGAATGCAAAATTGAACTCTGTGAACCCTTAACTAACATTTTTAACCTATCTCTTCAAACAGGTGTAGTGTCTGATACGTGGAAGATGGCTAATGTAATTCCTATTTTTAAAGCAGGGGACAAGTCGTTACCATCAAATTACCGCCCAATAAGTCTAACATCAATTGTAGGCAAATTATTAGAGTCGATTATAGCTGATAACATAAGAAGCCATCTCGATATGCATAATTTGATTAATGATACTCAACATGGATTCACCAGGGGCCGTTCCTGCCTAACTAATTTATTAACTTTTTTCAGTAAGGCTTTTGAGGCAGTTGATCATGATAAAGAATTCGATATTGTTTATTTGGATTTTAGTAAGGCTTTTGATAGAGTACCACATCAGAGACTGTTAAAGAAAGTGGCTGCTCACGGCATTGGGGAAAAGTGTTTTCATGGATCGAGTCATGGCTCACCAATAGGAAGCAGAGGGTGTGCATTAATGGGGTTAAATCTGAGTGGGGATCTGTAACAAGTGGCGTTCCACAGGGATCGGTTTTGGGCCCGTTGTTGTTTATAATATATATAAATGACCTTGACGAGGGAATTTCTAGTGATATGAGCAAATTCGCTGATGACACGAAGATAGGTAGGATAATCGATTCAGACGTAGATGTCAGTGAACTACAGGAGGATTTAGACAAACTCAATTCCTGGTCAGAAAAATGGCAGATGCAGTTTAATGTAGATAAATGCAAAGTTCTAAAGCTCGGGAGTGTCCATAACCCAGGCACT
Organism: Cherax destructor; assembly: GCA_009830355.1. Classification (NCBI taxonomy): domain Eukaryota; kingdom Metazoa; phylum Arthropoda; class Malacostraca; order Decapoda; family Parastacidae; genus Cherax; species Cherax destructor. Next base: position 88,429 of record WNWK01003460.1, on the reverse strand, counting down.
TATAAGTTAAATAACGTAGAACTTAGCCATACAGATTGCGAGAAGGACTTGGGGGTGATGGTAAGCAGCAACCTTAAACCAAGACAGCAATGCCTAAGCGTACGTAATAAGGCAAATAGATTCCATGGATGGAGTAGGTGGGTTGGGTAGGAGTTTTTGTTTGTGGGACTGGTTTTGGGTTTGAAGGGGACCTGCCTAGTGTTGACCAGTTGGCTTGCTGCAGTGTTTCTTTTCTCTGTGTTCTTGTGAGTGAGAGGGGTTGGATTTGAACGGACTTGCACAATGGTTGTGGGAGGGGGATGTTGTCGGGGCTTGTTGCTTGGATGAGGATGGGGATCGACAAATAGTTTTGTTGGTGGGTTGGTTTTGATATGGACCTGCTAAGTATGGGCCAGCAGGCCTGTTGCAGTGTTCCTCCTTTCTTATGTTCTTATGTTCTTATGAGTGGGTGTGGGTGGGTGTGAGTTGGACCTGACTAGCTTGTGCTGATGGATCTGATACCGTGCTCCTTACTTAAGTGGATGTGACCTGACCTGACTAGGCTTGGGCCGGTGGGTGAGTTGGACTTGCCTCGCATGGGCCAGTAGGCCTTCTGCAGTGTTCCTTCTTTCTTATGTTCTTATGAGTCCTTGGTGAGGTGGGTATATACAAAGCAGTTCCAACATGGGTGATGTGGTGGAATCGCTCTTGTTCTAAGTTCCTGAGATTAACGTGGTGATAAGAGATGTGGAGACCTTCATTGAGTGCCTGAGATGCCATGGAAATTTCAGCGAAGATGACCTTGATCATCGAGCTGGCAGTTGAAATTTGTAATGGAGTCGACGGTGAAATTTGTAATGGAGTCGACGGTGAAATTTGTAATGAAGTCGACGGTGAAATTTGTAATGGAGTCGAGTCGTTTCAAGTCTGTTCATTGGCTGGTGATGTCACGATCAAGCTTCTTTACGAACACTGATTCCTTGGCCCTCAACGTAGGGGAAGGAGCCACTACGAAGTCATGGTCCTCGAGAACGTCTATAGCCGAGGTGATGATCTTGTCGGCTTCGTCACTGTTAAAGCAGACGGCGATGAAAGTGTCCTCAGAACTGAGAAGATTGGACAGTTTCACCTGCAGAGTGGTCGTCAAGAGTGTTGCCGGAGTCTTTTTCATGTCCGAGATGGTACCACGAAGTGGGTGACTGCGCACACAATGCCCCATGACGATGTTGTTGACACCCTAGTTGAGAGGAGACTCAGTGAGGCGTGTGTATTGTGACTCCCACCTGGGAGGGAGTCAGGTGGTAAGCTGTGAGAGGGTAGCGGCAATAGTGACAGTAGTAGTACAGCTGAGATGTGATGGGTAGGATTTGAGAGGGAGCTGTCAGCAGTGGACCCCTCTAGGGAGGTTCCTTGACGCTGGTGAGGGGCTCTTGATCTAGGGAATTGGATCTGTGCTCCAGTTCTCTGAATTGAGCCTGAATACCTTCCATACCTCCTCTACAGGCGCTGCATAATCCCTACGGGTTTAGCGCTACCCCATGATTATTATAATAATAATAATAATGCCATGAGTGAAGTAACATATTTAAGAGTTCCCCGCTGCAGACGTGACGTTGACAGCTGGCTGCTGTCATCTGACTGCTAAGACTTTGGAAATGCTATAGAAACCGGTTTTTTGTTGGATGGTGTTGGTTCCTGTTATCATGGCGGCCTCTAAACACCATCGACGATGTTAGTCACTTTCAGGTATAATTAGTTTAGCCTCTGAATTTCATGAGGTGGCTCTGCTTGCTTCTGTGTTTAGTGCAAGCATTTTTCTGGCTGTCGCTGCTGCACGTACTTTTATGTGAGTGTATTTTAGTTTCAGCCTCCACAAGGTATGACGTAGACTCCTGCTCTGGTGGTTGTGTTGTCAGTTTGTCTGTTACTTACTAAATCTCTAATAGTGGTTGAAGTGTTTGTAACTGTTTTAAACTGACTGCCTATCATCTGAAGCTACGCTGCTAACAGGCACAACCATGTATTTGGTTGGTATTTCTTCTATAGTGACGACGTTGATCTTGTTGAGAATTATTGTTGCAAGTTTTGTGTATTCCATGAAGTGAAGAGGGAAGAGCAGTAGTTTGAAAACTTGTGTAATGAATTCACATTCCTCTTCGAGGAACTGTGTGCTGTATATCCTTTATGCCCTTAGAAAGAATCCTATCATAATGCCCTTTTTAGTTATCTTATCGTGATGGAAGTAATAGTGAATTAAGTCGTTCTTTTAAGTAGGTTTCCTATATTCTTTGAATATAAATATACTCCTACCAGTGTGAAGTGACACGTCTAAGAATTGCATTTTTTCTTCAAGTGTGAGTTTTATGGTCACCTCCAAGCTGTTAACGGTGCTGACGATGCTGTGAACGTCGCGAGCCTCGTGGCCAGAATGACCAAAATATCAACGACGTAGAGCAAGAAAGTGACTGAGCTGGGGATGGCTGGCAGTATGAGATTGAGTTCCAGATTCTCTACATGTAAATTAGCCAGGACAGCGCTTATGGGTGAGTTCATAACAAAATCAAACTGTTACTTACATTTATGTCCCTCAAAATCAAAGCAATTGTAACGTACACAGAGCTCCACCAGGTCAATAAAATATATGCATAGTATAGGTAGGTCCATATCGTCGATGACCTTGTGGCGCAGGTCAATGACTTGATCAAGAGGAACATTTGTGTATAGAGCCGTAACGTTGAAACTTGCGAGTCCATCAGTCTCCGGTGTATAAGTCCTTTCTCCGTGCATATGTTGTGCTTTTATCAAGACTGACTGGTGATATCTCCAGGTTGAGGGACTGATTACCTCAAACTCCTTTCATCTTCCACCGTTCTTCTCATCGGACTGATGAAAGCCACTGGCTGGCGAAACATTTTCGCAATAAACATACCCAAGTATTGTCAAGTGTCTCATTCATCAACTTATCGGTTTTTCTAAATCATTTACATAAAACTACTTGGCACATTGTTCCACTCGTCAACAATTATGTTCCAGAACTAATACTTTCCTACTTCATTTTTTAAATCTGAGTTTGTCTAATTTAAATCAGTTATTTCGAGTTCTTTCTTGTTAAGTAAAAGGACACAAATGCAACTAATGTGACATTTATTGTGGCAACGTTTCGCTCTCCAGGAGCTTTGTCAAGCCGTTACAAACAATACATGGACACACAGGGTATATATATAAGCTCAGAGTGAGGTGTAATACTAGTGGTGGTAGAAGTAGTAGTGATATAAGTAGTAGTAGTAGTGATATAAGTTGTAGTAGTAGTGATATAAGTTGTAGTAGTAGTAATACCTTATTGTATTAGACCTCACTCTGAGCATATATATACCCATGTATTGTTTGTAACGGCTTGACAAAGCTCCTGGAGAGCGAAACGTTGCCACAATAAAAAGTCATTAGTTGCATTTGTGTCCTTTTACTTAACATATTGTCGGTAATTCTACCAATATTAATACAGTTCTTTCTTGATTTGATATCCTCAGCACTTTATTTATACCGCCTTTGTTTATGCCTATCTTCCACTTATATATTCAACGTTGTCTCCTCTTATTCTACGTCTCTCAAGAGAGTGAAGGTTCAAGGTTCTCAATCTGTCATCATATAAGAGATTCATTATACAGTGGATTAATTTTGTCATCTTTGTCTGTATGTTCTCCAATACATTTATATTTATTCTGTAGTATGGCTACCAAACCTGACACCTTACTAGTGATGTATAGAACTGTAAAATAACTTTTAGACTCCTGTTACTTATACTTCTTGATATAAATCTAAGTAAATCGTTAGCCTTATTCCGGACACTTAAGCACTGTTGTCTTGGCTTTTGATTTCTGCTTATCATGATTTCTAAGTCTTTTTTACAACTGCATCTGCCACTTTTCCTCCTAAGTATCTCTCATTCTGCCTATTTTTGAGTCATCTGCGAATTTACTCATGTCACTCGTTATTCCCTCGTCAAGGTCATTCATGTAAACTATAAACAACAATGGGCCTAAAACTGATCCTTGTGGAACGCCACTTGGAACTGGTCCCCACTCTGATTTCACCCCATTTATGCGAACTTTGCTTTCTATGGGTTTAGCCATGCCTCGAAATAAACAATATGACATTCCTTAGCGTGGTCCACTCTCTCAAATGCTTTACTGAAGAAGGTCAGTAAATTTGTTAAGCAGAAACATTAATCAAATTATGCTCATCCAGGTGGCTTGTTATTATATCGACTATAAATGATACTGACAGTTTACTTATTATTGTTCAATCTTATTGGACGATAATATGACGGGATTAACTTATCATCTGATTTAAAGATAGGAACTGCATTACCTATCTTCCACTTTTCCGGCACAACACCAGTTTCCAGAGATATATTAAAAAGACTTGTTAGTGGCTGACTACAGTGATAGTCACGGCATTATGTCGGGACTAGCACTGGAAATATAAACACTTAAGCAGTATAATGCAGTGGGCTTTATCAAGTCACAAACAGATCTGTTTGTGACTTGATAAAGCCCACTGCGTGGGCGAAACGTTGTCAATAAAGGATCACATTATACTGCTTAACTGTTTATATTTCCATTGTGTCGGTATTTAATACCATTTATTTCCATCGTGACTCACACTGTAGGTGTAGATGAATGGTTCAGAGAACCAACAAGTTATAAATTAGACACATATACAACACTTGGGTATCTTTATTGAGGAAACGTTTCGCCACACAGTGGCTTCATCAGTCCATACAAAGTAGAAATGTGTAAGGAGAGGAGGAGTTTGATACAAACGAATTCTTCAACACTTGTCCAACCTTTGGACGAAGACCTACTTCGACTAGTGGATGGTACCACTATGACCCCGCCTGCTGCTGCTTCGCCTCACCTGACTACAGTATATAAGCCACCTCTTCGGCCCTATGCTGTACTTCCTACAAGACTGATGGACTGATTACCTCAAACTCCTACTCTCCTTACACCTTTCTACTTTGTATTGGACTGATGAAGCCACTGTGTGGCGAAACGTTTCCTCAATAAAGATACCCAAGTGTTGCATATGTGTCTAATTTATAACACTGTAGGTACCCATGAAAACTGTTCGTCGGGGCCCCGGGACTTATTTTCTGTTAATTTGTCTACTTGGTTAATAACCACATCCCTCGTGATTGCAATATATTTTTTTTAGGGTGTAAATAATTATTAGCTGTTGGTGTATCATTTATATCTTCTAGTGTGAAGACTGATAATAACTATTTACAAATGAGCATATTTCCTGCTCATTATCAGTAAACTGTCCAAACCTGGTTTTCCGAGGGTCAATTTTCCTGATCTTTGTCCTATACACTTAAAATAATCCTTTAGAATTAGTCTTTGATTCACTAGCAACTTTAGTTTCACAATCGCTCTTAGCCTCTCTAATCTCTTTCTTTACTTCTCTTATATAATGAATGTTGGTGAATAAGGTTGTCCTTTTTTCTGATGGGTCTATACATTCCTCTTATCTTTCCTAATAGATGCTCTAGTCTCCTAGAATTTGTATTGATAAAGCCACTGGAGGGCGAAACGTCTGCGATAAAGATACCCAGATGTTGCACAATGTGTCTAAATATTCATCTTGTCGGTATTTTGTACCAGTCATGAACAATCTCTAGATTATTTACGAGAGTTCCTTTGTTTGACAAAACTAGATCAAGCAGATTATTATTTATGATTGGTTCTGTTACAAACTGCTTCAAAATGCAGTCCTGAACTATATTTAAAAAAGGACACAAATGCAACTAATGTGACATTTTATTGTGGCAACGTTTCGCTCTCCAGGAGCTTTTTTAAGCCGTTACAAACGATATATGGACACAGATGGTATATATATACTCTCCAAGTGAGGTGTAATACTAGTGGTAGTAGTAGTAGTGATATAAGTCGTAGTAGTAGTAGTAGTAATACAATAAGGTAGAACAATCAACTTGCACATGAGTAAAAGGTGATAAAACAATTACATGGGTAGTATAAAATAGGTTAGACAAATATTTCTTCTGGAGGTTGGGATATAGAAGGCCTGTAGGAGTGTTCCACATCTATGATGCGCTTGTGTTGAATTAGCAGGAAAGACTATGTGATGGTAGGGTTTACTGTTTTCAGGAGGATTCCTGCTAAGACTTCAGAGATGGTGAAGCTGCCTTTGTTTTGTTTAATTGTGTTAGAAACAGCGATAAGTGCTGATTCAAGGCATTTGCGTCTACGGAAATTAGTTTCTTTGATTACTAGTCGGGCGTCTTTGAATTTCATGAGATGATTTTTGGAATTTCGGTGTTGTACGCAGGCGTTGTTCAGATTATCGTTTCTGCATGCATTAATGTGTTCATTGATGCGTGTTTCGAAGTTTCTTGCTGTTTCTCCTACATAAATTCTGTCGCAGCCTCCACAGGGTATCTGAAGAGGGTATCTGAGGAGGGTATCTGAAGAGCTCTTTTCTTGCAAGAAAAGAGCTCTTCAGATCATTAATTCTCCACGCGTCAACACCACTCCAAACAAAGTTATAATTCTTCCCAACAGCCAGGTTGCATCCAACATTTCTAAAGTATTTGCACAAGCTAACACTAGAGTCGCCATTGCTTCCAGTACTTCTATTAAGGATCTAACCAGGACTAAATCCAAGCACCATGAACCAGTCAACGCAGGGGTCACACTATACCCTGTGGAGGCTGCGACAGAATTTATGTAGGAGAAACAGCAAGAAACCTCGAAACACGCATCAATGAACACATTAATGCATGCAGAAACGATAACCTGAACAACGCCTGCGTACAACACCGAAATTCCAACAATCATCTCATGAAATTCAAAGACGCCCGACTAGTAATCAAAGAAACTAATTTCCGTAGACGCAAATGCCTTGAATCAGCACTTATCTCTGTTTCTAACACAATTAAACAAAACAAAGGCAGCTTCACCATCTCTGAAGTCTTAGCAAGAATCCTCCTGAAAACAGTAAACCCTACCATCACATAGTCTCTCCTGCTAATTCAACACAAGCACATCGTAGATGTGGAACACTCCTACAGGCCTTCTCTATTCCAACCTCCAGAAGAAATATTTGTCTATCCTATTTTTATACTACCCATGTAATTGTTTTATCACCTTTTACTCATGTGCAAGTTGATTGTTCTACCTTATTGTATTACTACTACTACTACTACGACTTATATCACTACTACTACTACCACTAGTATTACACCTCACTTGGAGAGTATATATATACCATCTGTGTCCATATATCGTTTGTAACGGCTTGAAAAAGCTCCTGGAGAGCGAAACGTTGCCACAATAAATTGTCACATTAGTTGCATTTGTGTCCTTTTACTTAACATATTGTCGGTAATTCTACCAATATTATTACATATATTTAAAAAGTCACACACACACACACACACACACACACACACACACACACACTCACACACACACACTCACACACACACACACACACTCACCCACACACATACACACACACCTGTCTAGAAGTAAAGTTTTTTATTTATCTACTTTACTTCTTGTACCCGGGTCAGTATGGGCCAGTAGGCCTGTTGCAGTGTTTCTCCTTTCTTATGTTCTTATATTTGTCCAATCTCTTTTTATGTTACCCAAGGTTGTAACTATCACACTACTTTGAAGACTGTCACATGCAGCATTCTCCACATGACCCAACATTCTCCATCTGACACAACATTCTCCACCTGACCCAACATTCTCCACATGACCCAACATTCTCCACCTGACCCAACATTCTCCACATGACCCAACATTCTCCACATGACCCAACATTCTCCACATGACCCAACATTCTCACCTGCCCCAATCTCCACCTGACCCAACATTCTCCACTTGACCCAACATTCTCCACTTGACCCAACATTCTCCACTTGACCCAACATTCTCCACTTGACCCAACATTCTCCACCTGACCCAACATTCTCCACTTGACCCAACATTCTCCACTTGACCCAACATTCTCCACCTAACCCAACATTCTCCACTTGACCCAACATTCTCCACCTAACCCAACATTCTCCACTTGACCCAACATTCTCCACTTGACCCAACATTCTCCACTTGACCCAACATTCTCCACTTGACCCAACATTCTTCACCTGACCCAACATTCTCCACTTGACCCAACATTCTCCACTTGACCCAACATTCTCCACTTGACCCAACATTCTTCACCTGACCCAACATTCTCCACTTGACCCAACATTCTCCACTTGACCCAACATTCTCCACTTGACCCAACATTCTCCACTTGACCCAACATTCTCCACTTGACCCAACATTCTTCAACTGACCCAACATTCTCCACTTGACCCAACATTCTCCACTTGACCCAACATTCTCCACTTGACCCAACATTCTCCACTTGACCCAACATTCTTCACCTGACCCAACATTCTCCACTTGACCCAACATTCTCCACTTGACCCAACATTCTTCACCTGACCCAACATTCTTCACCTGACCCAACATTCTCCACTTGACCCAACATTCTCCACTTGACCCAACATTCTTCACCTGACCCAACATTCTCCACTTGACCCAACATTCTCCACTTGACCCAACATTCTCCACTTGACCCAACATTCTCCACTTGACCCAACATTCTCCACTTGACCCAACATTCTTCACCTGACCCAACATTCTTCACCTGACCCAACATTCTCCACTTGACCCAACATTCTCCACTTGACCCAACATTCTCCACTTGACCCAACATTCTTCACCTGACCCAACATTCTCCACCTGACCCAACATTCTCCACTTGACCCAACATTCTCCACCTGACCCAACATTCTCCACTTGACCCAACATTCTCCACCTAACCCAACATTCTCCACTTGACCCAACATTCTCCACCTAACCCAACATTCTCCACTTGACCCAACATTCTCCACTTGACCCAAAATTCTCCACTTGACCCAACATTCTCCACTTGACCCAACATTCTCCACTTGACCCAACATTCTCCACTTGACCCAACATTCTCCACCTGACCCAACATTCTCCACCTGACCCAACATTCTCCACTTGACCCAACATTCTCCACCTGACCCAACATTCTCCACTTGACCCAACATTCTCCACCTGACCCAACATTCTCCACCTGACCCAACATTCTCCACTTGACCCAACATTCTCCACCTGACCCAACATTCTCCACCTGACCCAACATTCTCCACTTGACCCAACATTCTCCACTTGACCCAACATTCTCCACCTGACCCAACATTCTCCACTTGACCCAACATTCTCCACTTGACCCAACATTCTCCACTTGACCCAACATTCTCCACTTGACCCAACATTCTCCACTTGACCCAACATTCTCCACTTGACCCAACATTCTCCACTTGACCCAACATTCTCCACTTGACCCAACATTCTTCACCTGACCCAGCATTCTCCACTTGACCCAACATTCTTCACCTGACCCAACATTCTTTACCTGACCCAACATTCTCCACTTGACCCAACATTCTCCACCTTACCCAACATTCTCCACCTGACCCAACATTCTCCACCTGACTAAATCCTATAAATACTCATGTTTCTGTTATCCAGGTAGATCTGTTTGTGACTCGATAAAGCCCACTGCGTGGGCGAAACGTTGTCAATAAAGGATCACATTATAAGAACATAAGAACATAAGAAAGAAGGAACACTGCAGCAGGCCTACGGCCCATGCGAGACAGGTCCAAATCTCCCACCGGCTTAAGCCAATGCCCCGACCCAGCCAGGTCAGGTTACATTCACTTAAGGAAGGAGCACGGCATCTGACCTAGTAGCACAAACTAGTCAGGTACAACTCACACCCACCCGCACCCATTCATATATTTATCTAGCCTATTTTTTAAAACTACACAACGTTTTAGCCTCTATAACTGTACTCGGGAGTTTGTTCCACTCATCGACAACTCTATTACCAAACCAATGCTTTCCTATATCCCTTCTGAATCTGAATTTATCCAACTTAAAGCCATTGCTTCGAGCCATTGCTTAAGTGTTTATTTTTCCATTGTGTCGGTATTTTATATCATTTATTTCCATAAGTTCTACATTATTTAACTTATAAGTGCTTGGGTTATGGACACTTCCTAGCTTCATAACCTTGCATTTATCTCCATTGAACTGCATCTGCCACTTTTCTGACCACGAATTAAGTTTGTCTAAATCCTCCTGAAGTTCCATGACATCTACGGTTGAATCAATTATCCTACCTATGTTCGTGTCGTCCGCGAATTTGCTCATATCACTAGTAATTCCCTCGTCATTGTCATTGATATATATTATAAACAACAACGGGCCCAAGACTGATCCCTGTGGAACGCCACTTGTTACAGATCGTCATTCGGATTTAACCCCATTTATGCACACTCTCTGCTTCCTATTGGTGAGCCATGACTCGATCCATGACAGCACTTTTCCCCCAATGCCATGAGCTGCCACTTTCTTTAACAGTCTCTGATTTGGTACTTTATCAAAAGCCTTACTAAAATCTAAATAAACAATATCGAATTCTATATCATGATCAACAGCCTCGAAAGCTTTATTGAAAAAGGTTAATAAATTAGTTAGACAGGAACGGCCCCTCGTTTCAGTCGATCTACTTGTTTCATAACCATTTCGTTAGTGACTGTGATATTACATAATTTATCTTCAGGGATACTATAAAAATTAATTACTGGGATATTATTAGTGTCTTCCTGTGTGAAAACCGAGAGAAAATAATTATTAAAAATAGAGCACATATCATTCTCCTTGTCAGTAAGACGTATCTTATCTCTAACTTTTGTTTTATAAACCTGGAAAAAACTTTTGGGGTTAGTTTTTGAATCCCTAGCAACTTTAATTTCATAGTCCCGTTTAGCTTTTCTTATTCCCTTTTTACGTCCCTCTTAATGTCAGTATACTGATTTATAAGATGACCCTCACCTCTTTTGTTGCGCCTGTAAATTCCTTTCTTCTGCCCTAAAAGATATTTCAGCCTATTATTCGTCCATTTTGGGTAATTTCTACTTGATCTAATTTCTTTATACGGGATAAATGTTCTTTGGGCAGCATGTATAGTGTTAAGAAAACTGTCATATTGATACCTCTCTTCGTCACCCCAGTCCACAGTTGATAAGTGTTCTCTAAGCCCATTGTAGTCTGCTAAGCGAAAATCTGGGACCGTTACTAAATTATCCCTACTATCATACATCCATTCAATGCTAAAGGTAATTGATTTGTGGTCGCTTGTGCCGAGTTCCTCTGTAATTTCTAAATTATTAACAAGGGATTCCTTGTTTGCCAGAACCAAATCAAGTAGGTTATTTCCCCTTGTAGGTTCAGTCACAAACTGCTTCAAAAAATAATCCTGAACTACTTCTAAAAAGTCCTTAGATTCTAAATTACCTGTCAAGAAATTCCAGTCAATCTGACTAAAGTTAAAGTCCCCTAGAATTACTACGTTATCGTGCCTTGTGGCCGTAACAATTTCCTCCCAGAGTAGTCTCCCTTGTTCCCTATCTAAGTTTGGAGGACGGTAAATCACGCCTAAAATCAATTTTTCGCACCCCTCTGAAAATTCTATCCAGACAGACTCTGTAAGTATTATTTCATTCTTTATACCCATTTTTATGCAACAATTTAAATGATCACGGACATAGAGTGCCACCCCACCCCCCTTCCCGATACTTCTGTTTACTTGGAACAATTTAAAACCCTGAATGTGACATTCAGTAGGCATGTCCCGATTTTTCGAATTAAACAACGTCTCAGTTATTGCAAAAATATCAATATTACCCGTACTTGCAACTAATCTCAACTCGTCCAATTGGTGTAATATTAAAGACTCTCCTTTCTCTTTACCCTTCCTGCTCATTTCTGTTTTTCCACTATACCTATTACAGTCCTTGTCACCTAGTGCCACTGGCTTTACAGTATCCACCTTATTCTGCCTATTACTAGTTCCCCTAGAACTCATAATATTTCTACACTGGGACTTCACTGTTTTTTCCGTAAAGCAATTTAATGAAAGGTTCTAACCTCTTTGAAAAAATAACCATGGCACTTATAAAGTAATAATGTAGATCTCAAACACTTTGAATGCGAGAAAGATTTAGGGTTAGCAGTAATCTAAAGCAAGACAGTAACACATAAGTGTTCACAATAAGAAGATAAGGGAGGAACACTGCGGTAGGCCTACTGGCCCATGTTAGCAGTAATCATATACAATACCGAGAAGATGAGTAAGACACCAGTGCAACACCTGGGTATCTTTATTCTGAAGACGTTTCATCAACCACTGGCTCTGTCAGTTCAATACAGAGGTTATTTTAACATGTTGAAACTGGAGACGATAGAAGATGAGGCAATTAGTCGCTCAGTTCACCACGTAGTCTTGATGAATCTCAAGTCAGGGCTTAACCCAGCAGCGGAGCGCTTGACGGTGATAAGCATCAGCGTTCAGGTTGGGGACAGCTGATAGGCGCAGGATTTCACTTTACTATCTTATGTGCAACGAACCATTCTTAACTTTTTATAAACTTCTTTTGTTAGATACGTGAGTTGTGCGTAGTTATGGAAGTCTTCGATAGATTGTTTCACAAAATCTCGTACTTGTCGCAGTGTGAAGTTTTATGGGACGACGGAGGTGTATTTAACAGTTCCATTACAGGGTCGAGGCTGGAGTTGTTTGTCTAACGTAATGTTCTTGTTCGTAGGTGTAGTGAACAATCGTAGGTTTTCCCAGGTGAGGCCGAGGGTGTGGTCGTTGACATTAATTACTTCTACAGAGGTGTGAGTGTTGATCTTTGGTGAAGTTGCAGTGGGTGTGAAGGTGGCGGCAGGCACGGCAGGTGGAGAGGCTTGGGTTTATTAGGAGGCTGCAGCTGGTAAGTCTGGGGTGGCTTGGGAGGCCTCCTGTTTTGGGGAGGAGTGGATGGCGCTGTATAAGGAAATTTAAAGATAGACAGGTCGTTGAGGCGAAGGAGTTCGTTGACGGTAGAGTTGAAGCTCACAGAGAAAGCAGTGTTTTGCATGCAGGTATAAGTCATGCAGCTCATGATCTTGATGACAGCGTCATTTTGGATTACTGGAATAATACTGACTGTCTAGGTCGGTTGTTGGGTTACTTAGAGAATCTTCTGAGTATCAGCCAGGAGTCGAGTGATGGCAGCACAGGTCGGTGTCTTGGTGGAGTTAAGTTTCTTTTGGAAAAATAAACACAAATGCAGTATAATGCGATCCTTCATTGACTACGTTTCGCCCACACAGTGGGCTTTATCAAGTCACAAACAGATCTACCTGGGTAAAGAGTACATGAGTATATATAGAGTGGGGAGTTAGGTGGAGAATTTTGGGTAGGTTGTATTTGTGACGGACCTGCAGGTCCGTGCTCCTTCTTGATTGGTATCGACACTCAGACTAAAGTGATGCTTTCTGAGCACCCTGTAGTCCTGAAATGCGAGTACATTGTGATGAAGCAGAGGCAGGAAGATCGTCGCATATCCAAGAGCCATAAGAGGTGCAGGAGTAGAAGGCATTACCTTTTTTCAGTAGTGTGTCCGCCCACAGTGACAGTCTTCCTGCCTCTGCCTCAGATTCATCAAGACTACGATAGTGAACACCTTCATCTAGGCTGACGGACTGATTCCCTCGTCTTTTACTGTCTCCAGTTTCAACACCTCCAAATAACCTTCGTGTTCAATTGATAAAACCACTGGTTGGCGAAATGTCTACATAATATACACTGGTGCAACACATGTCTTATTCATCATCTACTGGCCCATGCTAGGCAGGTCTAATTTACAATCACGCACACCCACTCACATGCTTGTTAAACCTATTTTTTAGAGCTACACAAGGTTTTCGCTTCAATAACACTAGTCGGGAGGTTGTTCCACTCATCCACAGCTCTATTACCATACCAGTGCTTTCCTTCATCCTTTCTAAATCTATTTTTTTCCAACTTGAATCCAGTGCTGCGAGTCCTGTATTGGTTGGATATTTTTGTTCACGTTATTTACATCCTCTTTATATATTCTTTTCTTCCATTTGCCTTTCTAGAGAGTGTAGATTCAGTGCCCACAGTATATATATATATATATATATATATATATATATATATATATATATATATATATATATATATATATATATATATATATATATATATATATATATATATATATATATATATATATATATATATATATATGCCATTTGAATATTCCACTTCCCCTACTACCCCATCTTTTCATTCTTTTTTACCAATAGGTATATTTTATTACATAATATGGTACAAAAGATTTAAGAGAAACATTGTTGATATAAAGATGGCATATACAGTACATGAGGTGTGAGAGATACATGTCTAGTACATATTATGAAATTAAGACACATGTGCAACATCTAGGTATCTTTATAGTAAACGTTTCGCCATCCAGTGGCTTTATCAATACAAAATTCTAGGACATAATATGAAGAGTAGAACTATATACAAAAGATGAGGTAATCAGTCCCTCGGACTTGGAGTTGGTGTGTTCACCACCGTAGGTCTGGAGAATATGAAGATCAGGCTGTTGTTGTATGTTCGCCGGTACATCCGGCCCGGGTCTTCTCCAAATGGTGACCCGGCATTGGCCCCCTGGGTAGAAGGTGTCGGTCATCTTCTTCTTTCTTGGGGGCCCCCGGGGGGGGTTGACTTCTTCTTTTCTCTTGCTGTGGCTCCCCATGGTGGGGAGTGTCTTCTGACGTCGCATCTTCATCAGCAGATCTTGGTACTTTGGACTCTTGTAGTCCCAGCAGACGTGTCTTGACATGTCTTGACATGAGTGGAAGGAAGATCAGGCAATGAGGCTTCACCTTAAATAGGCGACAGCTGAAAGGGACGGGTAGCAGACGAAGGCATTGTCACTGGTAGGCGGAGTTCCCCAGTGGAAGTAGGTCATACCCAAAGAGATGGGTTAGTTGTAGTAGTAGTAGTCGTAGCCGTGAAGGTTATGCGTAGGTCCTCAGAATCAAGACACCATGATGTTGCAGTGTCTGACAAGTTGTACAAGAATGGTATACAATACCCAGATGTTGCACATGTGTCTTAATTTCACAGTGTGAGTGTTGACAGGCCTGACCGTGATTAGTGGACGGTGGAGCAAGCTTCCAAGACGCCTGCTGAATGACCCACATGGGTTTAGAGATTCATATAAATAATAAAGATGAGATCGGTTCTGCATTTAGGAATGAATTATCCTTTCTTGCGTGGAAATTTTAGAAAATGTAGCATTATGGACGAAAATAAGTATCAAACAAAAAAAAAAGACTCAAAAAACCCCCTTCAACCATAGACCAACAACTGCCACAAGCGCATAGTATGTACACATGAATATAAGTTTGCCTGGGTGTTCCTTGGAAGTTTTCCTTAAAATTTCCCAAACTTTCATCAAAAGTTTAGGGACGTCTGTTCGGAACCCCGTGAGGTAGAAAGCAACCACGACCAGCAATATGAGCAGTAGTATTCTGAAGGAAGGAATCCCAGTCACATACTGAAGGATCGTCTCAGCGTTCTTAATTGGCTCTAGGATTAGTTTATCAGTGTAATTCCCGTGGTCGCGGTCAGGTCTGATGAGGATCGGGTTAGCGTTCCCAGGACCTGGCTTGTTGCCATTGCAGGCCGAGTACTCCGTCGCCTGTACCTCCGTCAGGAGCTGGATGGTTAGGCAAATTTTACCACCTAACCTCTCTCCTCGGAAGAAGTTTTTACTTTTCATTGCCGGCCAAAACCCCGAGATTTCTCTCAACACAGGAGACTCGAAATTACTTGTTATTTCTTGCACATTTTGTCCGGTGACGACGCCCGTGAAGAGGTTAATACGATCATTAAGGAAGGTCTCAGCGGAGCAGTATTCCATCGGGTCAGGGAGAGGAAGGTTAGTCAGGTCAAGTTTGAGAGAGCCAAGGCAGTCGTCTCTACTGATGGCATCTTCCTCCATGACTACCACCTTCAGCGTTGGTGACTGTCTCCCCACTAGTCTCCCCACGAGTCTCTCCCACTTGCTGATCTACTGTGGATAGGAAAACCTCGGCAAAACCAGACGATACTGGAAAACTGCCAAATCCTCTGGGCAGTTTTTGTGGACATCAGTACGGAGGTACTTTTTCCCCTCCTCAGAGGCTCCCTTGAGCTTCACCTTGACGTACACATCCCGGAAGGTCTCGAGGCTGAAGTCCTGGATATCGTGGACGGAGTGAACGATAACCCGTACCTCGTAT
This sequence comes from Cherax destructor, assembly GCA_009830355.1. Taxonomy (NCBI): domain Eukaryota; kingdom Metazoa; phylum Arthropoda; class Malacostraca; order Decapoda; family Parastacidae; genus Cherax; species Cherax destructor. The sequence continues at coordinate 72,116 of WNWK01003460.1, read as the reverse complement.
ATATTCCTCCTCTCCAAATCCTCCGCCTCCGTCCTCCTCACCTCGTCCTCCCTCCTCACCTCGTCCTCCCTCCTCACCTCGTCCTCCCTCCTCACCTCGTCCTCCCTCCTCACCTCGTCCTCCCTCCTCACCTCGTCCTCCCTCCTCACCTCGTCCTCCGCTCTCATCATCGAAGCCATAAACAAATTATAAAAGTTTTGCAGAAGTAATTAAAAAATAATAGTTTGAAGCAAGTGTGATGTTAAGTGACGCAGCAGGTACCAATATGCTCACCACTGGGTCTTTCTCTGGTGGTCCATCTGTCCTCAAACTCCACACTCCGTGTCCGGCCTTCTGGACAAGAGTCCAATGCTCTGTTTATTCATGTAAAAGATTTTAACCAAATTGATTTTCAAAAGGCCGAGAAAGTTGAATCAAGCAGGTCCATGGTCAGGCAGGTCCATGGTCAGGCAGGTCCATGGTCAGGCAGGTCCATGGTCAGGCAGGTCCATGGTCAAGCAGGTCCATGGTCAGGCAGGTCCATGGTCAAGCAGGTCCATGGTCAAGCAGGTCCATGGTCAAGCAGGTCCATGGTCAAGCAAGTCCATGGTCAAGCAGGTCCATGGTCAAGCAGGTCCATGGTCAAGCAAGTCCATGGTCAAGCAGGTCCATGGTCAAGCAAGTCCATGGTCAAGCAGTCCATGGTCAAGCAGGTCCATGGTGGAAACTAACGACATAAGCAGTATATCGTGATCCTTATTGACAACGTTTCGCCCACGCAGTGCTTTATCGAGTCACAGACAGATCTGCTGGAATGAGTAACATGATATAATAGTAACAGTGGATAATGCTGTATGCAGCTAAAGGAAACTAAATGCACGTGATTTTTTCACAGTCTTCAGATTTTATACACCATTTGTTCCCTGTCCTGTGTCAACAAGCTTGCCATGGTTGAGTAGAGAGACTTCGACCACAGCGATCCTAGCCCAGTGAAAAATTGAGTACATGAATATATGAAGTCATAGCAGTGGATAATGCTGGTAACTAAGCCTAACTCGTTCGTGGAGAAACTGGGAAATCCGCCAACCAGTGACTTGCCCTCGTCTGCTACACGTCCCTTTCCACCTGACGTTAGTATATAAGCACCAGCCTCCTTGCTTCTGCTCCTGTGTCCAGAACAAGGCTGTGCGCTGGGTGCTTGATGTCAGATTGGAGGACTTCGCCACAAGCGAGTCTCTCCATGCCCAGTTAGACATCCCTGCGCTGAATCTGTACTGGAAGTCGCTCAGTGACAGACCTCTCTCCTTGACGAAGACATTCGCAGACCAACACAAACTTTTCTACTCCTTGTATGATCCTGCTCCTAACCCTATTTTCAAATAACCTTTGGATTCTATGACATGTAGCTTGAGCTGTTCGTCTCTCTGACCCACTTTCGCCTTAGCTGCTGGGTTAAGCCCTGGCTCAATTTCTACACTCCTCTCTAGCGCTAATCTTTGCCTGTCCCGTCCTCCCCGCTCACCCCACTGGAGTCTCACCAACAGGAGAGCCTGCTATTCCTGTTATCAAGTCTGACCCACGATCGCCTTAGCTGCTGGGTTAAGCCCTGGCTCTATTACTACGACTAAGAAGACTCCTCTCCAGCACTATTCTTCGTCTGTACCGTCTTCCCCGCTCATCCCATTGGGATCTTACCTGAACTTTTTCATTCATTCATTCATGCCTCTGCTCCAGCCGCTCTGTTGCTCTCGCCCTGTGCACAAACAGCAGCTCCTGTACATCAAGAAGTAACCCTTCGATCCCCGTTGAGGAGGGGAATTTATAGCCTTATACCAGCTCCTCTACTCTGTCACGATGCTTCCTCATCGTGTTAAGATAAAGCCTGTCCCCGTGTCATCACCTGTGTAAGATCATCTAGAAGGGACTCCTTTGTACCTGCTAGTGTGCCATCATCCAGGAACCAGATGTTTAGCTCACTGGTCAGTCTGACTGTGATTTCCCTAACTGCTATACAGAATAGAAATGGTGCGAGAGGGTCCCCTTGCTGGACATCCTCTGGTGATGTGATTTCATGCTCTCCAAACAGGAGCATTGATTCCTTGCTATATCCAGCTGAAATAAAAGGGAAGAGACCAGGGAAATGTTCGTGTACAGCTGCTAATACTACGTCTCTTTTCAGGATATTAAATGCATTCTTGAAATCTTATTTAACCACTGCGTTGTCCTCAGGCAGGTTGTTGATATACGCCCTTGTTGCATGAACCGCTGCTTCACTTCCTTGAGAGACCCCAAAGTCAAGCTGGTGTGGTTGAAGCATGATGGCCGCCTCTGTGAGAATACTTCTGACAGCAGCTTTAGAAACAAGGCGGCGAAACGTGTTGCCCACTGCGATTGGCCTAATTCCTCCATCCTTCTTTTAAGGGCACACGGTGATGCATACGATATATATATATATATATATATATATATATATATATATATATATATATATATATATATATATATATATATATATATATATATATACTTCTACTTACACTTTGGTCACACTACACATTCATGTACAAGCATATATATATATGCACACCCTCTGGGTTTTCTTCTATTTTCTTACTAGTTCTTATTTCCTTCTCCATGGGAAAGTGGAACAGAATTCTTCCTCCGTAAGCCATGGTGTCGTAAGAGGCGACTAAAATGCCGGGAGCAAGGGCTAGTAACCCCTTCTCCTGTATATATTACTAAATGTAAAAGGAGAAACTTTCGTTTTCCTTTTGGGCCACCCTGCCTCGGTGGCCACCCTGCCTCGGTGGGAAACGGCCGACGTGTTGAAAGAAGAAGATATATATATATATATATATATATATATATATTATATATATATATATATATATATATATATATATATATATATATATATATATGTAGTATACGAAGACCAAAACTGCGCAGCATAATGTAAACCAGGCCTTACCAAGGATATATAGAGTTTAAGTATAACCTGAGAACTCCAATTATATTTATACCTCTTGATATGAAGCCAAGAATTCTATTGGCTTTATTGCGAACGTCTAAGCACTGTTGTCTTGGCTTTATATTACCGCTAACCAGAACTCCTAAATCTTCATCGCATTCACAGTGATTAAGATCTTCATTATTTAGTTTATAAGTGTCATGGATATTTTTCTTTTCATAGACTTTAGTAACTTAACACTTGTTTACATTAAAGTGCACCTGCCACTTCCCCGACCACTGCGTCAGCTTAACCGGATCTTACTGTAGCGCTCTTAGTGTCCTCGCCACAATTTACATGGACGGAAGCTTAGAGTCTGCACTTCACTGCGCTCTATGACCCATACGGGTTTAGCGCTTTAATAAAAAAAAATATATATGAGCAAGTGTATATAGCAGCAGATTGATGCAACAGCAGCAGGGTGTATGTAACAACAGCCTGGTGAAACAGCAGAAGGGTGTAACAGCAACGAGGTGTAGCAGCAACTCTGTGAAGAAACAGCCAGGTGCAACACCAACTGAATGTAACAACAGCCTGGTGAAACATCAACTGGGTGAAACATCAACTGGGTGAAACATCAACTGGGTGAAACATCAACTGGGTGAAACATCAACTGGGTGTAATAGCAGCTGGGTGTAACAGCAGCTGGGTGTAACAGCAGCTGTGTGTAACAGCAGCTGGGGGTAACAGCAGCTGTGTGTAACAGCAGCTGGGTGTAACAGCTGTGTGTAACAGCAGCTGGGTGTAACAGCAGCTGGGGGAACAGCAGCTGGATGCAACAACAGCTGGGTGTAACAGCAGCTGGGTGTAACAGCAGCTGGGTGTAACAGCAGCTGGGTGTAACAGCAGCTGGGGAACAGCAGCTGGATGCAACAACAGCTGGGTGTACATCAGGTGAGTGTAACAATAGATGGGTGTAACAACAGCTGTGTGTACAGCACATGGATGTACAGCAGATGTGTACAGCAGCTGGGTGCACAACAGTTGTGTACCACATATAAGTGTAATACTAGCTGGGTGTACAGCAGCTAGGTGTAACAGCTGGGTGTAAAAGCAACTGTGTGTAACAGCAGATGGGTGTACATCAGCCGTGTGTACAGCAGCTGGATGTACATCCGGTAGGTACACAGCAGCTGCGTGTACAGCAGATAAATGTAATACTAGCTGGGTGTATAGCAGCTGGGTGTACAGCAGCTGGGTGTACAGCAGTTGCATGCACAACAGATGGGTGTACAGCAGCTGGGTGTAACAACAGCTGGGTGAACATCAGATGGGTATTCACCAGCTGGGTGTACAGTAGCTTGTTGTACAGCAGCTGGGTGTTAGCCAGCTGGGTATACAACAGCTGGATGTACAGCAGCTGGGTATACATCACCTGGGTATACACCACCTGGGTGTACAGCAGCTGAGTATACACAATCTAGGTGTACAGTACAGGGCATACATCAGCTGGTTCACCTTGTTTTTCACAGACCCATCTGCTGACAAATCAACTCCTAAATATCTGAACACACTCACTTCTATACTCCCTCCCTCCAATCTGAAATCCAGTCTTTCGTTACCTAATTTTTTTTGTTACCCTCATCACATTGCTCTTTCCATTGCTCACTTTTAATTTCTTTCTTTCACATATTCTCCCAAATTTGTCCACCAACCTCTGTAACTTCTCTTCGGCATCTCCCAAAAGCACAGTGTTATTAGCAAAAAGCAACTGTGACAATTCCCACAACTCTTGTCAACACCCCAGCATTCACTTCATTTACAACCCCATCTATAAAAATATTGAACAACCATGGTGACATCAGACATCCCTGTCTAAGGCCTACTTTTAATGGACAATAATCTCCCTCTCTCCTACTTACCCTAACCTGAGCCTCGTAAAAACTCATAACTGTTTTCAGTAACCTACCACCTATTCCATACACTTGCAACATCTGCCACATTGCCCCCTATCCACCCTATCATATGCCTTTTCCAAATCCACAAATATGACGAAAAGTTCTTTACCCTTATCTAAATTCTGTTCACCTATATGTTTCACTGTAAACACTTGGTCTACACATCCCCTATCTTTCTAAAGCTTCATTGTTCATTAACGATCCTGCTCTCCTTCTTACTCTTAATTGTTGCCAAGTATACCAAGTATACCCAACAGGCTTGTTCCCTATAATTCTTACACTCTCTTTTGCCCTCTACCTTCTGTCTTTATACAAAGGAACTACGCACGCTCTCTGCCAGTCCCTAGGTACCTTCCCCTCTTTCATACATTAATTAAATAAAAGCCCTAACCACTCCAAAGCTATATCCCCACCTGCTTTTAACATTTCTGTTTTGTTCACATCAATCCCAGTTTTGTGTGTTAGTAAGTTACCATTTTGTCCTAGGCACATGTCGATTAGACACTAGGCCTGTTGTATGTGTGTGTGTATGTGTGTGTGTATGTGGTGTGTTGTGTGTGGTGTGTGTGTGTGTATGTGTGTGTGGTGTGTGTGTGTGGTGTGTGTGTGTGTGTGGTGTGTGTGTGTACTCACCTAGTTGTGGTTGCAGGGGTCGATTCATAGCTCCTGGCCCCGCCTCTTCACTGGCCGCTACTGGGTCACGCTCCCTGCTCCATGAGCTTTATCATACCTCTCCTTAAAGCTATGTATGGAACCTGCCTCCAATGCATCGCTTCCGAAGCTATTCCACTTCCCGACCACTCTGTGACTGAAGAAATACTTCCTAACATCCCTGTGATTCATTTGAGTCTTCAACTTCCAACTGTGTCCCATCTCTGAAACATTCTGTCTGTCCACCTTGTCTATTCCTCTCAGTATCTTATATGTCGTTATCATGTCCCCGTATCTCTCCTGTCCTCCAGTGTCGTCAAGTCGATTTCCTTAACTCTCCTCGTAGTACATACCCTTAGCTCCGGGACTAGTCTTGTTGCAAACCTTTGCACTTTCTCTAGCTTCTTTACGTGCTTGGCTAGATGTGGGTTCCAAACTGGTGCTGCATACTCCAGTATGGGCCTAACGTACACAGTGTACAGAGTTCTGAACGATTCTTTATTAAGATGTCGGAATGCTGTTCTTAGGTTAGCTAGGCGCCCATATGCTGCAGCAGTTATTTGGTTGATGTGCGCCTCAGGAGACGTGCCTGGTGTTATACTCACCCAAGATCTTTTTCCTTGCTTGAGGTTTGCAGTCTCTGGCCCCCCTAGACTGTACTCCGTCTGCGGTCTTCTTTGCCCTTCCCCAATCTTCATGACTTTGCACTTGGTGGGGTTGAACTCCAGGAGGTAATTGCTGGACCAGGCTTGCAGCCTGTCCAGATCCCTTTGTAGTTCTGCCTGATCCTCGTCCGATTGAATTCTTCTCATCAACTTCACATCATCTGCAAACAGGGACACTTCGGAGTCTATTCCTTCCGTCATGTCGTTCACAAATACCAGAAACAGCACCGGTCCTAGGACTGACCCTGTGGAACCCCACTCGTCACCGGCGCCCACTCTGACACCTCGCCACGTACCATGACTCGCTGCTGTCTTCCGACAGGTATTCCCTGATCCATTGAGTACCTTCCCTGTTATCCCTGCCTGGTCCTCCAGCTTCTGCACTAATCTCTTGTGTGGAACTGTGTCAAATGCCTTCTTACAGTCCAGAATATGCAATCACCACCCTCTCTCTTGTCTTACTGCTGTCACCCTGTCATTAGAACTCCAGTAGGTTTGTGACACAGGATTTCCCGTCCCTGAAACCGTGTTGGCCGTCGTTGATAAGCTCATTCTTTTCAAGGTGTTCCACCACTCTTCTCCTGACTATCTTCTCCATGACCTTGCATACTATACATGTCAGTGACACTGGTCTGTAGTTTAGTGCTTCATGTCTGTCTCCTTTTTTAAAAATTGGGACTACATTTGCTGTCTTCCATACCTCAGGTAATCTCCCTGTTACGATGGATGTGTTGAATATTTTTGCTAGGTGTATACATAGCACCTCTGGTCCCTCTCTCAGGACCCATGGAGAGATGTTGTCCGGCCCCATCGCCTTTGAGGTATCTAGCTCACTCAGCAGCCTCTTCACTTCTTTCTCGGTTGCATGTATTATGTCCAGCACTTGGTGGTGTACCCCACCTCTCCGTCTTTCTGGAGTCCCTTCTGTCTCCTCTGTGAACACTTCTTTGAATCTCATGTTGAGTTCCTCACATACTTCGCGGTCGTTTCTTGTGATCTCTCCTCCTTCCTTCCTTAGCCTGATCACCTGGTCCTTGACTGTTGTGTTCCTCCTGATGTGGCTGTACAACAGCTTTGGGTCGGATTTGGCTTTCGCTGCTATGTCATTTTCATATTGTCGTTGGGCTTCCCTTCTTACCTGTGCATATTCATTTCTGGCTCTACGACTGCTCTCCTTATTCTCCTGGGTCCTTTGCCTTCTATACTTCTTCCATTCCCTTGCACACTTGGTTTTGGCTTCCCTGCACCTTTGGGTGAACCAAGGGCTCATCCTGGCTTTTTCATTATTCCTGTTACCCTTGGGTACAAACCTCTCCTCAGCTTCCTTGCATATTGTTGTCACATATTCCATCATCTCGTTTACTGACTTCCCCGCCAGTTCTCTGTCCCACTGAACCCCATTTAGGAAGTTCTTCATGCCCACGTAGTCCCCTTGTAGTTTGGCTTCATCCGTCCAGCCCTTCCTGCTTCCCCCTCCACTTGTAACTCTACTGTGTATTCGAAGCTTAAGACCATATGATCACTGGGCCCAAGGGGGCCAGTGTGTGTGTGTACTCACCTAGTTTTGGTTGCAGGGGTCGATTCATAGCTCCTGGCCCCGCCGTGTGTGTGTGTAGTGTGCCCCGTGGTATGTGCCCGGTTATGGTATGTGTGTTTTTGTGTGTGTATGTGTTTGTGTGTGTGTGTTTGTGTGTGTGTGTGTGTGTGTGTGTGTACTACCCTGTATATACCCTTGTCATACCTCTTCTTAAAGCCATGTATGGATCCTGCATCTACTTCACTTTCCAGTGATTCTGATCTCCGTTCCGTATCTCTGGCGTTTTGAAATCGCCTGCAAAACGAACCTTGTTATTCGAGATTAATTTCAAATTAGTTGGTAAGATAATTTAGGGAGGGTTGCGCCTTGTTACAAGTCCCTCAAGGTGGAGATGTGAGCATAAAGCTGAAAGCTTTTTTGAAGAGCCGATGGATTCTATAAATCGCGCATAATTGCGTATAAAAGAGCCTCGGAAAATAGCTGAGAGGCAGCGTCTCCTGAACGAGAGGTGATGGCTATTTAATGTCTATTATCAGCGGAGGCTGGCTACCTCAGCGCTAGACATGAGAGGGGTAACTTTCCCCATGTCTCAGAGCATTAAAAAGCTGTACTGCGGTGATCTGATTGTCGTGTGAGTTAGTGCACTGATGGGCAGCTTGGTATCACTAACGACCGTGCGTCAAGTAAGAATTTGAGTCAATAAATCTGAGAGGGAGCGAGATTAGCGAGTGCAGCTCAAAGTTGAAGTTTAATACGTCTCATGGCGTAATATACGGACCTTCTAAGTTGGGTCTAAGCAGCAATCTTTGCGTCTCTTACTTTACGACGCCCTATTTCATAATCTTTATAGATAAAGCTTATAATTAATAGGATCCGCGAATTCTTTGTGAGTTGTTTGATCGGCAATAAGGCCGATCAAACTGCAGAGCCACCACGAGTATCATCACCTTAGTAAGTATATTTTATGAGAGAAATTGGATGAGTGTGCAGCTACTTTATTCTACATAATACCTACATTCTGGAAGCTAAGGTTAGCTTGTTTACCTAACTAACTGAGTAACTTGGTTAGAGGTAAAGACTTTCCATACACACGCCATGAAGGCTGCAACTCATCTACACTTACACCTCTCATATATATATATATATATATATATATATATATATATATATATATATATATATATATATATATATATATATAATATATATATATATATATATATACGTGTATTTACTCAATACATATTATTGGGATAAATACATCTCTCAGTGTGTGTATATACACACCTCTCGGTGTATATTCTCAGATACAAACCTCTCTGACTGTATGATGCCCTGGGATGATGGTACTTGGGTGTTACTAAGGAGCCGTCTCATCACTACAGATGCCCTGAAATCGGGTACCTGATGGCTGTACCTGTTGGGTTGGTACCTGATGAGGCCTAGTACCTGATGGGCTACGTTTACAGGACACACAGGGAAATGGTATCTTAACAGACTAGTGACGTAGTTTAAAGTTCTAACTCCTGTGTTGTAGAGTGTTTCTGAGGTGCTGTGAAGTGTTTCTGAGGTGCTGTGAAGTGTTTCTGTTTTGTTATAAATTGTTTCTGATGTGTTGTAAAGTGTTTATGATTTCTCTTAGTGTTTTGATGAGTTACAAAGTGTTTATGATGTGTTGTGAAGTGTTTCAGGTGAGTTGTGAAGTGTATCTCGTGTATTGTCAAGTGTTTCTGGTGCATTGTGGAGTATTTATGGTGTGTTGTGAAGTGTTTCTGGTATGTTATGAAGTCTTTTTGGTGTGTTGTGAAGTGTTTCTGGTGTGTTGTGAAGTGTTTCTGGTGTATTGTGAAGTGTGTCTGGTGTATTGTGAAGTGTGTCTGGTGTGTTGTGAAGTGTTTCTGGTGTATTGTGAAGTGTTTCTGGTGTGTTGTGGAGTGTTTCTGGTGTGTTATGAAGTGTTTCTAGTGTGTTGTGGAGTGTTTCTGGTGTGTTGTGGAGTGTTTCTGGTGTGTTGTGAAGTGTATTTGGTGTGTTGTGAAGTGTTTCTGGTGTATTATAAAGTGTTTCTGGTGTGTTGTGGAGTGTTTCTGGTGTGTTGTGAAGTGTTTCTGGTGTGTTGTGAAGTGTTTCTGGTGTGTTGTGAGTGTTTCTGGTGTGTTGTGAAGTGTTTCTGGTGTGTTGTGAAGTGTTTCTGGTGCATTGTGAAGTGTTACTGGTGTGTTGTGAAGTGTTTCTGGTGTGTTGTGAAGTGTTTCTGGTGAATTCTGAAGTGTTTCTGGTGTGTTGTGGAGTGTTTCTAGTGTGTTGTGGAGTGTTTCTAGTGTGTTGTGAAGTGTTTCTGGTGTGTTGTGATGTGTTTCCTGTGTGTTGTGAAGTGTTTCTGGTGCATTGTGAAGTGTTTCTGGTGCATTGTGAAGTGTTTCTGGTGCATTGTGAAGTGTTTCTGGTGTGTTTTGAAGTGTTTCTGGTGTGTTGTGAAGTGGTTCTGGTGTGTTGTGAAGTGTTTCTGGTGTGTTGTGAAGTGTTTCTGGTGTGTTGTGAAGTGTTTCTGGTGTGTAGTGAAGTGTTTCTGGTATGTTGTGAAGTGTTTCTGGTGTGTTGTGAAGTGTTTCTGGTGTGTTGTTAAGTGTTTCTGGTGTGTTGTTAAGTGTTTCTGGTGTATTGTGAAATGTTTCTTGTGTGTTGTGGAGTGTTTCTGGTGTGTTGTGAAGTGTTTCTGGTGTGTTGTGAAGTGTTTCTGGTGTATTGTGAAGTGTTTCTGGTGTATTGTGAAGTGTTTATGTGTGCTGTTATGTGTTTCAGGTGTGTTGTGAAGTGTTTTTGGTGTGTTGTGAAGTGTTTCAGATGTGTTGTGAAGTGTTTCTGGTGTTTTGTGAAGTGATTTTGGTATATTGTGAAGAATTTCTGGTGTGGTGTGAAGTGTTTCTGTGTGTTGTGAAGTGTTTCTGGTGTGTTGTGCAGTGTTTCTGGTGTGTTGTGAAGTGTTTCAGGTGTGTTGTGACGTGTGTTTGAAGGAGATACGACATACGCACTAAATTTCTATCTTATTGAAGTTAGGAAAACTTATTAAGACAAACTTTAAAGTCAAGAGTTAATTTTGAGGTAACACTTTCTTCACTTCTCCAGCCTTGATAGATGGTGGTCAGTCCTCCAGCCTTGATAGATGGTGGTCAGTCCTCCAGCCTTGATAGATGGTGGTCAGTCCTCCAGCCTTGATAGATGGTGGTCAGTCCTCCAGCCTTGATAGATGGTGGTCAGTCCTTCAGCCTTGATAGATGGTGGTCAGTCCTCCAGCCTTGATAGATGGTGGTCAGTCCTCCAGCCTTGATAGATGGTGGTCAGTCCTCCAGCCTTGATAGATGGTGGTCAGTCCTCCAGCCTTGATAGATGGTGGTCAGTCCTCCAGCCTTGATAGATGGTGGTCAGTCCTCCAGCCTTGATAGATGGTGGTCAGTCCTCCAGCCTTGATAGATGGTGGTCAGTCCTCCAGCCTTGATAGATGGTGGTCAGTCCTCCAGCCTTGATAGATGGTGGTCAGTCCTTCAGCCTTGATATATGGTGGTCAGTCCTCCAGCCTTGATAGATGGTGGTCAGTCCTCCAGCCTTGATAGATGGTGGTCAGTCCTCCAGCCTTGATAGATGGTGGTCAGTCCTCCAGCCTTGATAGATGGTGGTCAGTCCTTCAGCCTTGATAGATGGTGGTCAGTCCTTCAGCCTTGATAGATGGTGGTCAGTCCTTCAGCCTTGATAGATGGTGGTCAGTCCTTCAGCCTTGATAGATGGTGGTCAGTCCTTCAGCCTTGATAGATGGTGGTAGGTCCTTCAACCTTGATAGATGGTGGTCAGTCCTTCAGCCTTGATAGATGGTGGTCAGTCCTTCAGCCTTGATAGATGGTGGTCAGTCCTTCAGCCTTGATAGATGGTGGTCAGTCCTTCAGCCTTGATAGTTGGTGGTCAGTCCTTCAGCCTTGATAGATGGTGGTCAGTCCTTCAACCTTGATAGATGGTGGTCAGTCCTTCAACCTTGATAGATGGTGGTCAGTCCTCCAGCCTTGATAGATGGTGGTCAGTCCTTCAGCCTTGATAGATGGTGGTCAGTCCTTCAGCCTTGATAGATGATGGTCAGTTCGTCAGTCTTGATAGATGGTGGTCAGTCCTCCAGCCTTGATAGATGGTGGTCAGTCCTTCAGCCTTGATAGATGGTGGTCAGTCCTTCAGCCTTGATAGATGGTGGTCAAAGTCTCCTTCAGCCTTGATATATGGTGGTCAGTCCTTCAACCTTGATAGATGATGGTCAGTCCTTCAACCTTGATAGATGATGGTCAGTCCTTCAGCCTTGATAGATGATGGTCAGTCTTTCAGCCTTGATAGATGGTGGTCAGTCCTCCAGCCTTGATAGATGATGGTCAGTCCTTCAGCCTTGATAGATGGTGGTCAGTCCTCCAGCCTTGATAGATGGTGGTCAGTCCTTCAGCCTTGATAGATGGTGGTCAGTCCTTCAGCCTTGATAGATGGTGGTCAGTCCTTCAGCCTTGATAGATGGTGGTCAGTCCTTCAACCTTGATAGATGATGGTCAGTCCTTCAACCTTGATAGATGATGGTCAGTCCTTCAACCTTGATAGATGATGGTCAGTCCTTCAGCCTTGATAGATGATGGTCAGTCTTTCAGCCTTGATAGATGGTGGTCAGTCCTCCAGCCTTGATAGATGGTGGTCAGTCCTCCAGCCTTGATAGATGGTGGTCAGTCCTCCAGCCTTGATAGATGGTGGTCAGTCCCTTATCTTAAAGCAGACTCTTGAGGCCATAGACTTGTATACTGGAGTTAGAAACTTGTATACTGAAGTTAGAAACTTGTATACTGAAGTTAGAAACTTGTATACTGGAGTTAGAAACTTGTATACTGGAGTTAGAAACGTGTATACTGGAGTAAGAAACGTACATACTGGAGTTAGAAACTTACATAGTGGAGTTAGAAACATATATACTGGAGTAAGAAACCTACATACTGGAGTTAGAAACTTACATAGTGGAGTTAGAAACGTACATACTGGAGTTAGAAACGTACATACTGGAGTTAGAAACTTATATAGTGGAGTTAGAAACATATATACTGGAGTAAGAAACGTACACACTGGAGTTAGAAACTTACATAGTGGAGTTAGAAACGTACATACTGGAGTTAGAAACTTATATAGTGGAGTTAGAAACGTACATACTGGATTTAAGTGTTGCGTACATGTCTTACTTATCAACTTGACGGTATTGTATAAATTCATCGCTGTTCTTCTGGCTACGGATTTCTGCTAGCAACGGTTCCTAAGTTTTTTTCACATCCGGTATCGCCAAGTTCTACATTGTGGATGATGAAGTTAGAAAAAGTTGGATGCTTCATTTAGACGTTTCGCTTGCATAGCAAACTCTGGCCTGCTGTGAGGGCGAAACGTTGTCTGAATACATCTTCCAATTATTGTTATTGTCTCTCTCTCAACTAGTGTTCCTCAGTATTCGCATCTAGTGCAACAAGTTCTGTATTAATCAGCTAGTAGTGCCAGAGTTAGTCAGCTAGTAGTGTCAGAGTTAGTCAGCTAGTAGTGCCAGAGTTAGTCAGCTAGTAGTGCCAGAGTTAGTCGGCTAGTAGTGCCAGAGTTAGTCAGCTAGTAGTGCCACAGTTAGTCAGCTAGTAGTGCCACAGTTAGTCAGCTAGTAGTGCCACAGTTAGTTAGCTAGTAGTGCCACAGTTAGTCAGCAAGTAGTGCCAGAGTTAGTCAGCTAGTAGTGTCAGAGTTAGTCAGCTAGTAGTGCCAGAGTTAGTCAGCTAGTAGTGCCAGAGTTAGTCAGCTAGTAGTGCCAGAGTTAGTCAGCTAGTAGTGCCACAGTTAGTCAGCTAGTAGTGCCAGAGTTAGTCAGCTAGTAATGCCAGAGTTAGTCAGAGAGTACTGCCAGAGTCAGCTCATTTTCAAGGACTAGGACGAGGATTAGAACAAGAACTATTACTAGCATTAAGAAGGGCTATCCCTCACTACCATAAACAAATGCACATAGATCACAAAGGTTGAAAGTACTCGTTAGGGTATAGAGTAGTCGATGAGTGGAACAGTCTGTCTAGAAGGGTTATTGAAGCTAAAACCTTGGATTACTTCAAATTTAGGTTAGATAAATACATGAGTGAGACGAGTTGGATTTAAGTTGGACTTGCTCATGAGTTACTTGAGTTATCAAAGCTTATTCCTTGGGTAGCATTTAAAATGGGTTTGGCAAGTATTTTTGTTAGTGGATTTGGGTTTCAGAAGGACCTGCCTAGTATGGGCCAATAGGCCTGCTGCAGTCTTCCTCCTTTCTTAGGCTCTTACTTTTCCCTCTCCCATCAACTCTATCTTCATTTTCAGGACAACATGCAACAAGAGTATATACTGAAGCAACCATTATGGAATCCATGTATCTCTCATGCAGTATTGTATGCAATGTGTCTGCATCTGTTGAAAAGTTAATGCAAAGGGGAATATTTTCGGTGTAAATCACGTAGACAGTGAGTGCAGTAACAGAGGTGTCGACTTACCTGTCATATTGTGTGTTGTGGTGAGGTGTTCCTCTCAGGTTGCCACACCTGCAGCACTCACTATCACGTTACAATGACGCACCTGTAACGGGGAGTTTCACCATTACAGTAACGCACCATTACACTGTAATGGGGAGTCTCACCATTACAGCGACGCATCCGTAATGGTCTCACCATTACAGTGAAACACTTGTAATAGTGAGTCTCACTATACAGTGAGGCACCACACGTGCGTGAAGATAAACACTCAGTGTAACACAAACACTCAGTGTAACACAAACACTCAGTGTAACACAAACAATTACCTTGTTCTCTGCTCTCAGCGGGATGAGCACTCAATGTGAAGCTCAACACAACATACAGACAAAACAAACATAACTAACAAACAACGTTTTCAGACAATATACACAACAAACAGCGTCATCAAACAATATATACAACAAACAAAGTCACCGAACAATATACACGTCATCTAACAATATACACAACAAACAACGTCATCAAACAATATACACAACAAACAACGTCATCAAACAATATACACAACAAACAACGTCATCAAACAATATATACAACAAACAACGTCATCAAACAATATACACAACAAACAACGTCATCAAACAATATATACAACAAACAACGTCATCAAACAATATACACAACAAACAACGTCATCAAACAATATATACAACAAACAACGTCATCAAACAATATACACAACAAACAACGTCATCAAACAATATATACAACAAACAACGTCATCAAACAATACATTTATTTAGTACACTGACACCATCATCGAAGGGACAAGAGGTAGAGCACATCTACTCATCATATCCACTGATCACATTCATTCATTATAAACTCATTTTATCCACTCATATCAACTCATTATACCCACTCATATTCACTCATTATATCCACTCATAATATCCATTTATCATATGTAGTCATGTGCACTCTATTATTTCCACTCATCATATTCCCTTTATCAATCAACTCTACTAGCAGGTTAAGAAGCTGGAGGAGGACAGGCGAGAGATACGGTGACTGGGAGAGAGAGAAAAAGAGGATTCGTAGTAATCCTCTTGTGAAATGTCGTGTCGACATAGGAAGCTGGACAGTGACTGGACAGGAAGGAATGAAGCTGAGGATCAAGAGGAAGGATGGAGAGGTTGTGGAAACCTCCAACTCGTTCACTGTGGTGCTGGACGATTGGGAATCGACTACTGGGAACGACACGACGAAGTACACCAAGGAAGGTAAGAACATTGTACTTGTTGAAGACAGTCAGATTAGGTACATGGACAGGGGTTTTTCCTTGTAGGATAGGAACAAGAGACAGAGGGTTTGCTTTCCTGGGGCTGGGATGGAGGATATTGTTAGTCGTCTTGACCGCATTATGAATGGTAATGAGATCAATCCTATTATCTGCCTCAGAGCTGGAGGCAATGATGTCGGCAAGGGTAGAAGTGAGGATTTGGTTAGTAGGTACAGAACAACAGTAGACATAATTAGGAAGAAGGGAGGGCGCCCTGTAATAAGCAGCATTTTGCCAAGTAGAGGAGTTGGAAATGATTGGTCGTCCAGGGGAATATGTGCTGGCAGGACAAAGACTGTAAGGATGTTGCAGAACCATTCATTGACAACTGGGACCACTTCTATGACAGAAATGACATGAATGCCAGAGATGGGGTTCATTTTTTCTAGGGCTGGGATAAGGACATTGGCTGACTCAGTGTAAGGAATTGTTGGGGCTTTAAACTAGGAATATTTAGAGGTATAGGTTTATGTGAGAAAGCATTGCAATAAGGTACAACAGAAGTGGGCCTCGTGAATTATCAGGGCAGCGATATTGTGAGTTCGGGGGACACCAGTTATAGGCAGAATGAGGAAGAGTTATTGGTGAATATTGGAAAGCCAGTGGCACTAGGTGATAAAGACAGCAATAGAGATAGTGGAGGAGTAGGGAGGGGAAAAAGAAGAGGTTTCTTAATACATATTATAAAATAGTGGTATCACTAGAAACAAGATGAACGCGTTAAGATTAGTTGCCAGTGAAGGTAACATTGACGTATTTGCCATTTTAAGTTGTTCCATGTTGATATAAATAATAGGAAAGGGGGGGAGGGGTGGCACTATATGTCTGAGAACACTTGAATTGTTGAATAAAAATTGGTATAAAGACTGATAGAACACAGAGTCCGGGTAGAATTTTCAGAGGCATGAGAAATTTATTATAGGCGTGATACACCGACCCCCAAACTTTGATAGGAACCAAGAGAGGGGAAATTGTTAAGGCCACAAGGCACGATAACGTAGTAATTTTAAGAGACTTTAATTTTAGTCAAACTAATTGGAATTCAATGACTGGGAATCTTGAGTCAAACGACTTCCTGGAGGGAGTTCATGATTGTTTTTGGAGCAGTTTGTGACAAACTCAACGAGGGGAAATAACCTGCTTGATTTGGTTATGGCAAACAAGGATAACTGAAGTAAAGTTAATGTACTGAAGTGAAGTTAATGTACTGAAGTAAAGTTAATGTACTGAAGTGAAGTTAATGTCCTGAAGTGAAGTGAATGTACTGAAGTGAAGTTAATGTCCTGAAGTGAAGTGAATGTACCGAAGAGAAGTGAATGACCCTTATTAATAATCTAGAGATTACACAGGAATCTGATGTGAGCGACCACAAATCGATTACCTATGACACTGAACGGAAGTATAATAGTAAGGATAATTCAGTAAGGGTCCCAGATTTTCACTTAGCAGATAACAATGGGCTTAGTTAGAAAAGACCTGTTATCTGTGGACTGGGGTAATGAAGAGAACTATCAATATGACAGTGTTCTAAACACTATACAAGCTGCCCAAAGAACATTTATTTCATATTGAGAAATAATTTTCAATAGAAATTATCCGAAATGGATGAATAGGCTCAAACATCTTTTAGAGCAGAATAAAGGTATTTATAAGGAGTATCAAAAGAGGTGAGGGTCATCTTATGAATCAATATATTCACATTAAGAGATAAGAGATAAGAAAAGCTAAACGGGAATATGAAATTAAAGTTAGTAAGGATTCGAAAACAACCTTGAAAGGTTCTTCTAGGTATACAGAACAAAGGTTCTTCTAGGTATACAGAACAAAGGTTCTTCTAGGTATACAGAACAAAGGTTAAAGAAAACTTAGGTCCTATTAAAACTGGACATCTCTATTTTCAATAATTATTTTCTCTCGGTTTTCACACAAGAAGACACAATATCCCAGTAATTAATTATTATAGTGGGCCTGAAGAAAATAAATTATGTAATACCACAGTCACTAGGGATATGGTAATCAAACAGGTTGACCGATAAAAACAAAATAAGTCCCAGGTCCTGATAAACATTTTTCAAGGGTTCTGAAAGAGTGCAAAATGGAACGTTGTGAACCATTAACTAACATTTTTAATATATCTCTTCAAACAAGTGTAGTGTATTAAGATGTGGAAGATGGCTAATGTAATTCCTATTTTTAAAGCAGGGGATAAGTCATTACCGTCAAATTACCGCCCAATAAGCCTGACCTCAAATGTAGGCAAATTACTAGAGTCAATTATGACCGTCAGTCAAGTCCCAGGTAAAGAACAAACCACGAGAATAAAGACAAAGGTAAACACTAAGAGTAGTTTTTGAATACCCATATATTTCCACCAACAATATATACAATATGTAAAGTGAAGTAGAGCAGCAAGGTAGGCAGCCGCCTTATAAATCAGAGTAATAATGAGTGAGAGCGCAAAGTGATTTCACTCGCTGCCACTGGCATCTAACTTATAAAAGAGCGACCATTATGTGTACCAGGGGTGTAAGTATAACATCAGTTCGGCGGGGGACCCTCACAGCCTCACCGTCTTAGCTGCCAGTTTGGCTAGTACAGAGGGAATGCGAGAAGTGGTTGTGTGATGAATACAAAATAAATTGCAACGTTCTCAGCGCACTCTACACAGACTAATCTTGCACACAGGAACATCTTGCTCTCTCTTATTTTTTCTGTCATATCGCTAACATATACAAGAAACAGTACTGGACCAAGTACTGACTCTTTTGGAACCCCACTCATCACACACGCCCATCACAACACTTCCTCATAGGCAATAACTCTTTTTTTCCTTCCTGTTCAGTTTGCATTGATTCACTGTAGTTCCTTCCCTGTTATTCCTGCCTGTTACTCTAGCTTTTTTTTCAGTTTCTTGTGGGACTGAAATAAAGATATTATTATTATTATTATTATTATTATTATTATTATTATTATTATTATTATTATTATTATTATTATTATTATTATTATTATTATTATTATTATTATTTATTATTATTAAATACCATTATCTATTACAATTTCATTATTATTATTATTATTATTATTATAGCTTTTGAATGCCTTTATGCGGTCCAAAAATATAAGCCTACCAATCTCTCTCTCTCACTCTCTAACCACCTTATAAACTTACTTTTGATGTTCTCAACTTCGTCATAAATCCACTCCTTTCCCGGTGTCCCACAACACTTCTCCTGATAATATCCATGACCTTACAAACCATGCATGTCAGCAACACTGACCTATAGTTTAACACTACCTGTCTGTCAGCTGTTTTAAACACTGAGACTACATTTCCGCTTTCCAGACCTTTGGCAGCTGCCCTGTTCCAACTGCCTTGTTGAAGGTCACTGCTTGTGGTTCACACAGGTCTTCTGCTTCCTCTCTAGGAACCCACGGAGAGATGTTGTCTGGTACCATTGCCCTCAAGGGTATCTAGCTCGCTTGGTAATTTCGTCATCTCGCCTCCCGCTGCGTGTAATGAGGCCAGTACTCGTTGGTACTCTCTTTGACTCTCTGGCAATGCTCCTTATTCCACTGAGAATACTTCCTAAATCTTTTGTTCAGCTTCTCGCATAATTCCTGAGTCGTTCCTAGTGAGCTCTTCCTCCCTTCCTTCTTCAGCCTTATTACCTGTGTGTGTGTGTGTGTGTGTGTGTGTGTGTGTGTGTGTGTGTGTGTGTGTGTGTGTAAGGGTGCACGCACAGGCGTAAGTGTGTACTTATGTATTTCTGGTAGCAGTGGTATGGTGGTATGGTGTAGAGAAGACACATATGCATTGGTCAAGACATTTATTATTAAAAAAAAAAAACATTTCGCACGCGTATCTTCATCAGTCCTCAAGAACTCACTGGTGGGGAAACGTTTCCTTGATACTAGTAAATGTTTTGATCACTGAGTACGAGGCTTCTACCATATCGATTTGTGTTTATACCTGACCCTGCTTCCTGGACTCAGCTCCTGGCCCTGACTCCTGGACTCCAGCTCCTGGGACTGACTCCTGGACTCAGCTCCGAGTCCTGCCCCCTGGACTCAGCTCCTGGCCCTGCCTCTGGACTCAGCTTCTGGCCCTGCTTCTGGGTTCAGCTCCTGGCCCCGCCTCCTAGACCACTTTGGTCATCATCACTGACTTCTGGCCTCTTGAGTCTTATTATGTCTACTCTTGAAGATGTCTATTAAGTTACTCTTCATTACTGCCTCATCTAAATCAATCCATTTTTTCAGTCACCCTGAAACTAAAGAAATACGTTCTTACGTTCATCTGTTTTCAGCTTCCACCTGTATCCCCAGGATATGGTCCTCTTACGTCAAACAGTCTGTCCCTATCTGCCCTACCATTTCCTCTTAAAATTTGGTATGTAGTGGTCATGTTTTCCCCTTGGTCTTCCCGCCTCTAAGGTCGTCAGGTTCAATTCCTTCAACCTTCTCAGAGTGCATTCCTCTCAGTTCTGCTACTCCTCCTCAGAGTACATTCCTCTCAGTTCTGCTACTCCTCCTCAGAGTACATTCCTCTCAGTTCTGCTACTCCTCCTCAGAGTACATTCCTCTCAGTTCTGCTACTCGTCTGTTTACAAACCTTTGGAAATTATTGAGGTTCTGATATCTCAACCTTTGTTGTTACTCACTGCCTTCTATCATTGAGGTACTCCTTGTTCCACTATCATTGAGGTACTCCTTGTTCCACTATCATTGAGGTACTCCTTGTTCCACTATCATTGAGGTACTCCTTGATCCACTATCATTGAGGTACTCCTTGACCCACTATCATTGAGGTACTGCTTGACCCACTATCATTGAGGTACCCCTGGATCCATTATCATTGAGGTACTCCTTGATCCACTGGTGTGGTACTTTATCAAATGCTTTTTTTTCGGTCCAAGAAGATGCAATCCTTGTGTTTCTTGTTTTATCTCGGTGACTGTCGTAGAGTCGCACTAAATTCGTAAGACAAGATTGTTCATCCCTAAAGTCATGCTAATTTTCTGTAAAGAAAACTAGCACGACTAAGTGTCCTAATATCTTTTTCCTTTACTATCTCCTCCATAACCTTTAACGGGATGCATGTTAGAGATACTGGTCTTTAATTCTGTGCCTTTTGTCTGCCACCCTTTTTGTAAATGGGGAATACTTTTATGTTTTTTTCAGTTTTGTGGCAGTTATCCTGATTGGAGAGACTAGGTGAATACTGCTGCTCCTGGGTCACATAGGTGTGTTTCTTCTCTCAGCATCCAGGCAGATGTGTTTCCGTCTACCGTGCTTTTGTTGCTTCTGGCTCATTAGTTAGTCTCGTCACTTCTTTTGTTGTATTGATACTCTCCAGAACCTGTTAATCAGTTCTTGTTACAATACCTTCTGGTAACTCTCTACTTTCTGCTGTAATCACTTCTTTTAATCTTTTTTTCTTAGCAGTTCACAACTTCTCTTATTCTTCGGTAGGTTCCCTTCCTCCATCCTCAGCGTTATCGCTTGTTCCTTCACAGTTGTCTTTTCTCTTACGTGGTTGTGGGGTAAGTTTGCTTCAGTCTTTGATGTTATATCATTTTCAAATTGTCTTTCAGTTTCGTCTCTTATTCTTGCCCATTTGTTTTTATCTCTCCTGCTTCATTAGTAGTCCTAACACCGATCCTTGCGGAACTCCGCTCTTTACTCCTCATTCTGATGTCTCGTCCCTCTGCCTTCTGTCATTCAGGTATTTCATGACTCATTCTGAATTCTACCCCTGCTTGTACTTCTAATTTCTGGAATAATCTCTGGTGTCGTACTGCATCAAATGCTTTCCTGCAGTCCAGGAAGATGCAATCAACCCAGCCCTGTCTTTATTGCTTTATCTCTATGACTCTCAAAAAACACCAGTAAATTTGTAATGCAGGATTTTCCATCCCTAAATTCATGCTGGCTTTCTCTAAATAATTTTCTCTCGGAGTTCTCCAATATACTTTTCCTTACTATCGTCTCCAGAAGTTTTGACAGTGTGTATATTAAGAGATACCGGTGTGTTATTTGGGGTCTTTTATGTATCCCTCTTTTCATATATGGGGACCACATTTTCCCTTTTCCCGATATTCTGGTGCTCTTGATAGCAGAGGTGGGTTATAACCAAGGAAATATACTGCCATGTCTCGTCACTTTTATTGCCTCTGGCTCACTTAGTAGCGTCATCATTACTTATTTTCTTGTTAAATTAGACACTTGTGCAACACTTGTGTATGTTAGGTAAATGGACACATGTGCAACTAATCCATTAGTTGCACATGTGCCAATGTACCTTACATATTGTCGGTAATTCTACCAACATTATTACAACACTTCGTTATCTTTACTGTATACCTGGAGTATACCTACAGTATACCTGCAGTATACCTTCAGTATACCTGAGTATACCTGACAGGGTTTCGGGGGTCAACGCCCCCGCGCCCCGGTCTGAGACCAGACCTCGTGGAAACGTTTTCTCCAACCAGTGGCTTCCTCAGTCCAGTACAGAGAAGAATGGTGAAGAACAGGAGGAGTGTGAGGTAATCAGTCCCTCATCCTGGAGTCGATGTTATCAGTCCATCAGTCTTGATAAAAATACTGTGGGGCGAAACGTTTCCTCAGTAAAGATACCCAAGTGTTGAATATGTGTCTAATTTATCAACTTGTCTGTTCACTGTACCATTTATCAACATTACTTTGTCGTGTTGATTCTTTCTAACAGCTGATGAAGTGCATCCCATCAGCATTCTTCTGTATTATCATTCTCTGTCAGCGTCCCATCATCATTCTTCTGTATTATCATTATCTGTCAGCGTCCCATCATCATTCTTCTGTATTATCCTTCTATGTCAGCGTCCCATCATCATTCTTCTGTATTATCATTCTGTCAGCGTCCCATCATCATTCTTCTGTATTATCATTCTGTCAGCGTCCCATCATCCTTTTTTATTGTCATTCTCTGTCAGTGTCCCATCATCATTCTTCTGTATTATCATTCTGTCAGCGTCCCATCATCATTCTTCTGCATTATCATTCTCTGTCAGCGTCCCATCATCATTCTTTTAATTATCATTCTGTCAGCGTCCCATCATCCTTTTTTATTGCCATTCCCTGTCAGTGTCCCATCATCATTCTTCTGTATCATCATTCTGTCAGCGTCCCATCATCATTCTTCTGTATTATCATTCTCTGTCAGCGTCCCATCATCATTCTTCTGTATTATCATTCTGTCAGCATCCCTTCATCCTTCTTTATTGTCATTCTCTGTCAGTGTCCCATCATCATTCTTCTGTAATGTCATTCTCTGTCAGCGTCCCATCATCATTCTTCTGTATTATCATTCTGTCAGCGTCCCATCACCATTCTTCTGCATTAAAATTCTCTGTCAGCGTCCCATCATCATTCTTCTTTATTATCATTCTGTCAGCGTCCAATCATCCTTCCTTATTGTCATTCTTTGTCAGTATCCCATCATCATTCTTCTGTATTATCATTCTCTGTCAGCGTCCCATTATCATTCTTCTGTATTATCATTTTGTCTGCGTCCCATCATCATTCTTCTTTATTATCATTCTGTCAGCGTCCCATCATCCTTCTTTATTGTCATTCTCTGTCAGTGTCCCATCATCATTCTTCTGTATTATCATTCTCTGTCAGCGTCCCATCATCATTCTTCTGTATTATCATTCTGTCAGCGTCCCATCATCATTCTTCTGTATTATCATTCTCTGTCAGCGTCCCATCATCATTCTTCCTTATTATCATTCTGTCAGCGTCCCATCATCCTTTTTTATTGTCATTCTCTGTCAGTGTCCCATCATCATTCTTCTGTATTATCATTCTCTGTCAGCGTCCCATCATCATTCTTCTGTATTATCATTCTGTAAGCGTCCCATCATCATTCTTCTTTATTATCATTTTGTCAGTGTCCCATCATCATTCTTCTGTATTATCATTCTCTGTCAGCGTCCCATCATCATTCTTCTTTATTATCATTCTGTCAGTGTCCCATCATCATTCTTCTGTATTATCATTCTCTGTCAGCGTCCCATCATCATTCTTCTGTATTATCATTCTCTGTCAGCGTCCCATCATCATTCTTCTTTATTATCATTCTGTCAGCGTCCCATCATCATTCTTCTGTATTATCATTCTCTGTCAGCGTCCCATCATCATTCTTCCTTATTATCATTCTGTCAGCGTCCCATCATCCTTTTTTATTGTCATTCTCTGTCAGTGTCCCATCATCATTCTTCTGTATTATCATTCTCTGTCAGTGTCCCATCATCATTCTTCTGTATTATCATTCTCTGTCAGCGTCCCATCATCATTCTTCTTTATTATCATTCTGTCAGCGTCCCATCATCATTCTTCTTTATTATCATTCTCTGTCAGTGTCCATCATCATTCTTCTCCTGTATGATCATTTAATCCTTCACAATTGTCTGTCTCGGTTTCTGATGTTCCAACATTTTCAAACCATCATTCAGTTTCTTTCTTATTCTTGCAAATGCTTTTCAAACTCTCCTGTTTTTTCCCCGGTTTTCTGCGGGTTGATTCGCTCCGTATTTCTTGCAAGTTGCCTTGCTCCTTCCCTTGTTGCCTCTGCACTCCTGGCTGACTCATGAGCTCATCTTGTTCCCTTATCGCCTGGTATGAATCTTTCATTAACCTCTTGACACTTTGACTCTATTACCTTCATCCGTTCTTGTGTGTATGTGTGTATACTATTACTCTCTCCCTTCTCCTTTATCGTACCTCTTCTTAAGCTATGTATGGATCCTGCCTCCTCTACATCACTCTCCAGACTGTTCCACTTCCTGATAACTCTATGACTGAAAAATACTTCCTAATATTCCTGTGACTCATCTGAGTTTTCAACTCCAAGTGTGTCTTCTTGTTTCTGTGTCCCATCTCTTAAACATTCTGTCCCTATCCACCTTGCAAATTCTTCTCAGTATTTTATATCTTGTTATTATGTCCCCCTATCCCTCCTGTCCTCCAGTGTCGTCAGGTTCTTCCATTAACCTCTCCTCACAGGACATACCCCTACCTGTGTGTGTACTCACCTAATTGTGGTTGCAGGGGTCGAGACTCAGCTCCTGGCCCCGCCTCTTCACTGATAGCTACTGGGTCCTCTCTCTCCCTGCTCCATGAGCTTTATCATACCTCGTCTTAAAGCTATGTATGGTTCCTGCCTCCACTACATCACTTGTAGACTATTCCACTTCCTGACTACTCTATGGCTGAAGAAATACTTCCTAACATCGCTTTGACTCATCTGAGTCTTCAACTTCCAATTGTGACCCCTTGTTTCTGTGTCCCCTCTCTGGAACATCCTGTCTCTGTCCACCTTGTCCATTCCACGCAGTATTTTGTATGTCGTTATCATGTCTCCCCTAACCCTCCTGTCCTCCAGTGTTGTCAGGCCGATTTCCCTTAACCTTTCTTCGTAGGACAATCCCCTTAGCTCTGGAACTAACCTTGTCGCAAACCTTTGCACTTTCTCTAATTTCTTGACGTGCTTGACCAGGTGTGGGTTCCAAACTGATGCTGCATACTCTAGTATGAGCCTGTACACGGTGTACAGTGTCTTGAACGATTCCTTATTAAGGTATCGGAACGCTATTCTCAGGTTTGCCAGCCGCCCGTATGCTGCAGCAGTTATCTGGTTGATGTGTGCTTCCGGAGATTTGCTCGGTGTTATACTCACCCCAAGATCTTTCTCCTTGAACGAGGTTTGCAGTCTTTGGCCACCTAGCCTATACTCTGTCTGCGGTCTTCTTTGCCCTTCCCCGATCTTCATGACTTTGCATTTGGCGGGGTTAAATTCGAAAGCCAGTTACTGGACCAGGTGTCCAGCATGTCCAGGTCTCTTTGAAGTCCTGTGTGTGTGTGTGTGTGTGTACTCACCTAGTTGTACTCACCTAGTTGTGGTTGCAGAGGTCGATTCACAGCTCCTGGCCCCGCCTCTTCACTGGCCGCTACTCGGTCACTCTACCCGCTCCATGAGCTTTATCTTACCTCTCCTTAAAGCTATGTATGGATCCAGCTTCCACTACATCACTTCCCAGACTATTCCACTTCCTGACAACTCTGTGACTGAAGAAATACTTCCTAACATCCCTGTGGTTCATCTGAGTCTTCAACTTCCAACTGTGACCCCTTGTTGCTGTGTCCCATCTCTGGAACATTCTGTGTGTGTGTGTGTGTACTCACCTAATTGTGGTTGCAGGGATCGAGTCATAGCTCCTGGCCCCGCTTCTTCACTGGTCGCTACTAGGTTCACTCTCTCCCTGTTCCACCAGCTTTATCGTATCTCTTCTTAAAGCTATGTATGGATCCTGCCTGTGTGTGTGTGGACAAGTACACAGTGTTGTGGTAAGAGTACATTTCTCAGTGTCAGAGCACAACACAGCCTCCAGGACTCCAGCATCTCCTCACGCTTAACAAAGACCTAAGATGCTTGCCAGCCAAGAACTTCCTTAGAGCTGCATTCCACCAGCACGCCGACTGACAAGGACAATTTACTTAACTACCTGTGCTTGTACCAGTAATTAAAAACCCGAGAATGGTAATTATGGAGTAATTAGTTAAATAAGCTGATGTCTCTCGTTAGATGACTCGGTAAATTGGCCGGGAAAATTGTTTGAGGAGCGTGAAGAGAGAGAACGATGAGAGGTGTGAGGGATGCAGCGAGGGAGAGTAGTTGATGGAGCTATCTCACTCTCTCTCTCTCTCACTCACTCTTTCTCTCTCACTCACTCTCTCTCTCTCACTCTCTCTCTCACACACACAGCCGACATATGGGAATTTTTATTGAAGAAACGTTTCGCCACACAGTGGCTTCATCAGTCCAATACAAAGCAGGAAGGTATAAGGAGAGGAGAAGTTTGAGGTAATCAGTCCCTCAGCCTGGAGTCGATGTTTTCAGTCCATCACTCTTGTAGGAAGTACAGCATATGGTCAGAGAAGTGACTTATATACTGTAGTCAAGTGTCGAAGCAGGAGGAGGCGGGATCTCAGTGGGACCATCCACTAGTGTAAGTAGGTCTTCGTCCAAAGACCTACTTACACTAGTGGATGGTCGCACTTTGAGGACAATTGTCCTCAAAGGTTTGTTAAGTTATACCATGAATTAAGGAAAGATTCTAAACTTCGCCTTACGAAACAGACAAAGCAAATGCGATAGTAATTACAGACAAGGTAGATTATATACAGTGGAAAAATGAACATATTATTAGAAGACATGGGAACTTACGTGTCTCTTAAAATTGACATTCTGTAGAACTGAAAGAAAACTCGAACCATGGAAGCTTCACACGAGAAAGTCGATGACAAAGGAGGTATGAGCAGAATCTCCAAGATTTCTCTGCACCAACACTTAAATACTGAATATTACCAGAAACAAACGGAGACGTCAGACCACACACACATGTGTCAAACCACAAAGAACATGTGGCAAGCCATACAAAACATGTGTCAAGCACAAGAACATGTCAATACATAGAACAGTGTCAACAAGAACATGTGTCACCACAAAGAACATGTGCAAGCACGAAGAATTTCAAGCATACAAAACATGTGTCAAGCCACAAAGAACATGTGTCAAGCCACATAGAACATGTGTCAAGCCACATAGAACATGTGTCAAGCCACAAAGAACATGTGTCAAGCCACATAGAACATGTATCAAGCCACAAAGAACATGATAGCCCAAGAATGTATCACCAGAACATGTTCACAAACATGTATACAAGAAGTGTCAAAGCATGTGTCAAGCCACATAGAACTTGGTGGATAAGTAAGACACATGTTAGGTATCTTTATTCCGAAACATTTCGCCTACACAGTCGAATACAGTCGAATACAGAGGCAGCAGAAACAGTAGATAAATAAAGACGACGTAATCAGTCCCTCAGCCTTGAAGACGTAATTGTTAGGTGGTCAGTCCCTCACCCTTGAAGACGTAATTGTTAGGTGGTCAGTCCCTCAGCCTTGTCCATAGTGTGGACAATGTGAAGTTGAAGCAACAATATGGAGACACATACTGTCAAAGGTGAGGCGGAGAAAATCTTGAGGAGAGAAGAGGCGGGACCCACTGGTGGAAGCAAGAATGCAATAATTGGCTCTTGTTATTAAACATTTTAACATCCACTAGTGTGTCCCGCCTCTCCTGTCATCAAGATTTTCTCCGCCTCACCTTTGACAGTATCTAAGTCTTCATACTGTTGCTTCGAATTCACACTGTTCCAGACTATGGAGTTGGACTCTTCTCCAGGCTGAGGGACTGACCACCTCAAACTACGTCTTCAAGGATGATGGACTGATTACATCGCCTTTACAACTCTACTGCTTCTGCTGTCTCCTCTGTACTCGACTGAAGAAGCCTACTGGGTATTATATATCTTTGTTATATTAACACAGAACATGTATCAAGCCACGCAGAACATACATCAAGCCATATAGAACATGTATCAAGCCACGCAGAACATACATCAAGCCATATAGAACATGTATCAAGCCACTCAGAACATACATCAAGCCATATAGAACATGTATCAAGCCACGCAGAACATACATCAAGCCATATAGAACATGTATTAAGCCACTCAGAACATGTGTCAACCAACATAGAACATGTGTCAAAGAACACAGAACATGTATCAAGCCACACAGAACATGTGTTGAGTCACAAAGAACATGTGTTGAGCCACATAGAACATGTGTAGTCACACAGAACATGTGTTGAGCCACATAGAACATGTGTTGAGCCAAAGAACATGTGTTGAGCCACATAGAACATGTGTTGAGTCACACAGAACATGTGTTAGCTACATAGAACATGTATTGAGTCACATAGAACTGTGTTGACCCACATAGAACTGTGTTAGTCACATAGAACATCGTTGGTCACATAGAACATGTGTTAGCACACAAAACATGTTGAGCCAAGAAATGTGGAGGTCAATAGAAATGGGAGTCAATAGTAGCAATGTGTTGATCACTAGAACATGTTGAGTCTCATTGAATATTGTTGAGTCATAGAACTGTACGCAAGTCATAGACATGGAGTATCAGACTAAAAAAAAAAAAAAAAAAAAGCACATAGAACATGTGTTGAGCCACATAGAACATGTGTTGAGCCACATAGAACATGTACGTATCAAGCCACATAGAACATGTACGTATCAAGCCACATAGAACATGTGTTGAGTCCCATAGAACATGTGTTGAGCCACATAGAACATGTGTTGAGCCACATAGAACATGTGTTGAGCCACATAGAACATGTGTTGAGATACACAGAACATGTGTTGAGCCATATAGAACATGTGTTTAGCCACATAGAACATGTGTTGAGCCACATAGAACATGTGTTGAGTCACACAGAACATGTGTTGAGTCACATAGAATATGTGTTGAGTCACATAGAACATGTGTTGAGCCACATAGAACATGTGTTGAGTCACATAGAACATGTGTTGAGCCACATAGAACATGTGTTGAGTCACAGAACATGTGTTGAGTCACATAGAACATGTGTTGAGTCACATAGAACATGTGTTGAGCCACATAGAACATGTGTTGAGTCACATAGAACATGTGTTGAGCCACATAGAACATGTGTTGAGTCACATAGAACATGTGTTGAGTCACATAGAACATGTGTTGAGTCACATAGAACATGTACGTATCAAGCTACATAGAACATGTAAATAGAAGGAAAGGAACTCTTCAAAGACTTGAAAATAATTATGTCAGCTGACCTGTCTTTCAAAGAACACAATAACACCAAAGTCACGACAGCCAAGAAGATGAATGGGAGGAT
The DNA here is from genome assembly GCA_009830355.1 of Cherax destructor. NCBI lineage: Eukaryota > Metazoa > Arthropoda > Malacostraca > Decapoda > Parastacidae > Cherax > Cherax destructor. The sequence continues at coordinate 42,655 of WNWK01003460.1, read as the reverse complement.
AATAAGGGAAATAGTGCTAATTGTGACACTTTTCAAATCGCTTGTGCTCTCTCATTTGGAATATTGATTAGTGTTGACGGCCCCGTCCTGGGCAGGAGAAATATCAGCATTTAAATTACCCGGAATGCCTTAAAGTCTTAAATATGGACTTACTGCAGCAGAGGAGAATACAAGATAATTTACACCTGGAAGGTAATTGAGGGCCTTGTCCCAAATCTGCACACTGCCATAACAACATACTGGAGTGAGAGATATGGAAGGAAGTGCAAAAATCCACTGAAAAACAGGGAAGCAGTGAACACAATAAGGGAACACTGTATCAACATCTACGGCCAAGATTATTCATCATCTTACCAGAAGATGTCAGAAACACTGCTCGAACAAGTGCAGAAGTCTACAAGAGAAAACTGAACAAATATCTTCACCAGGTGCCAAATCAATCAAGCTGTATACTTGAAGTATACCTGGAGAGAGTTTCAGGGATCAACGCCCCCGCGGCCAGGTCTGTGACCAGGCTTCGTGGTGGATCAGAGCCTGACCAACCAGGCTGTTACTGTTGGCTGCACGCAAACTGACGTAGAACCACAGTCCGGCTGGTCAGGGACTGACCAGCCGGACTGGTCAGGACAGTACTGCCTGTCCAGCGCCTTCTTGAAGACAGCCAGGGGTCTATTTGCAATCCCCCTTATGTATGCTGGGAGGCAGTTGAACAGTCTTGGGCCCTGACACTTATGTGCTGTCTCTTAACGTGCTCGTGGCGCCCCTGCTTTTCACTGGGGGGATGTTGCATCTCCTGCCCAGTCTTTTGCTTTCGTAGGGAGTGATTTTCGTGTGCAAATTTGGGACTCGTCTCTCTAGGATTTTCCAAGTGTATATTATCCTGTATCTTTCTCGCCTGCATTCCAGGGAGTACAAATCAAGGGACTTCAACCGTTTCCAGTAATTTAGGTGTTTTATCGTATTTATACGTGCCGTGAAAATTCTCTGTATATTCTCCAGGTCTGCAATTTCCCTGCTTTGAAGGGGGCCGTTAGTGTACAGCAGTATTCCACCTAGAGAGAACAAATGATTTGAAGAGAATCATCATGGCTTGGCGTCTCTTGTTTTGAAGGTTCTCATTATCCATCCTATCGTTTTCCTAGCAGATGTGGTAGATACATTGTTGTGATCTTTAAAAGTGAGATCATCTGACATTATCACTCCCAGGTCCTTCAGATTAGTTTTGCGCTCTATTGTGTGATTGGAATTTGATTTATACTCCGATATACTTTTAATTTCCTCGAGTTTTCTATATCGAAGTAATTGAAATTTCTCTTCACTGAACTTCATATTGCTTTCTGAGGTCCATGTAAAGGTTTGGTTGAAGTCTGCTTGGAGACTTGCAGTGTCTTCGATGGATGTCACTGTTATGCAGATTCGTGTGTCATCAGCAAAGGAAGACACGGTGCTGTGGCTTACGTCTCTATGTCAGATATGAGGATAAGGAACAAGATGGGAGCGAGTACTGTGCCTTGTGGAACAGATCTTTTCATTGTGGCCGTCTCAGACTTTACTCTGTTTACTATTACCCTTTGTGTTCTATTTGTTAGGAAGTTATAGATCCATCTACCAACTTTTCCTGTTATTTCTTTATCACGCATTTTGTGCGCTATTACACCATGGTCACACTTGTCGAAGACTTTCGCAACGTCTATGTATACTACGTCTGCATTTTGTTTGTTCTCCAGTGCATCTAAGACCTTGTCATACTAGTCCAGTAGCTGGGACAGGCAGGAGCGACCTGCTCTAAACCCATGTTGCCCTGGGTTGTGTATCTGATGGATATCTAGGTGGGTGGAGTGCATGGTCATGTCATTTATTGCTTTTTCGAAGTCTTACGATGTTAGGATAATATCGAAGATTTTTTATTTGACCAAATTTTGAGTCTCGGTCATAAAAATCGCTCAGATTTTCGACTCTTAGTCCGGTTAACAGCTCACTAAACACTAAGTCATATTGGAGCTTTAGTATCTCACTCATTTCTTTGCTGTCATCTGTGTAAGTCCCATCTCATCTAAGCAGGGGTCCAATACTGGATATTGTTTTCGCATTAAATTTGGCATAAGAAAAGAAATATTTTTTTTTTCAATTTCACTGATGGCTTTAAGTTCTTCCTGAGTTTCTTGTCTCCTGTATGGTTAATTAAGCTTAAAATCGATATTTGCTACTTCTCTGACCAGTGCCTCCCTTCGTATTTCAGATATACTGGCCACTCTCAGCAGCTCTGTGATTCTTCGCCTTCACCTGCATAGGAAACGTCTCTCTCTTTCTAGTTTACATCTTCTCTTCATTTTCTTTAAGGAATGTGTCTAGAGCAGACCTCAAGTGCCACAGAGTTAATTCTTTCTTGGCAAAGGTTCGGATCCGTGTTGTTTAGGATATCTTCCAGCTTGTTTCATTAGGACATAGTTGACTTGATCACACTGTATGTTTTTGTTACTGAAGTTGAATTTGGTGAAGGCACCTTCATAACTGGTCACCTTTAGCTGGTCAGGAGCCCTGTGCATATATGTCTGTACCTCAATTTTGTTGTGGTCTGAGTGTATTGCCCTTGATACTGTTATATTTCGTATCAGATCATCATTGTTGGTGAAGAAGAGGCTAGTGTATTTTCCAGTCTTCTTGGCTCTATTATTTGCTGGTTTAAAATGAATTTGTCTGAGCTGCCACCTGGCGTTAGCTCTGCTAAAACATTATTTGCTACACTCTTCCACTTTAGGCATCTTAAGTTGAAATCGCCAAGCAGCAAGATGTTTGTGATTGATATTTGGGTCAGCTTACCACTAGCAGCAACAGCCTGGATGACCAGGCAAGCACCAGACGAGCCTAGCCCATGGCCGGGCTCCGGGAGTAGAAAAAGTCTCGGAACTCATCAAAGGTAACAACAGTACTTAACAGTGGTCAACAACAACAGTACCTAACAGTGGTCAACAACAACAACAGTACCTAACAGTGGTCAACAACAACAACAGTACCTAACAGTGTTCAACAACAACAACATTACCTAACGTGGTCCAGAGTACAAAGTGGTCACAACAACAACAGTACTTAACAGTGGTCAACAACAACAGTACCTAACAGTGGTCAACAACAACAACAGTACCTAACAGTGGTCAACAACAACAACAGTACCTAACAGTGGTCAACAACAACAGTACCTAACAGTGGTCAACAACAACAAGAGTACCTAACAGTGGTCAACAACAACAACAGTAACTAACAGTGGTCAACAACAACAGAACAGGGCACACAACAGATGGTCAACAACAACAACAGTACCTAACAGTGGTCAACAACAACAACATTACCTAACAGTGGTCAACAACAACAACAGTACCTAACAGTGGTCAACAACAACAACAGTACCTAACAGTGGTCAACAACAACAGCACCTAACAGTGGTCAACAACAGTACCTGACAGTGGTCAACAAAACAACAGTACCTGACAGTGGTCAACAACAACAACAGCACCTAACAGTGGTCAACACTAACAACAGTACCTGACAGTGGTCAACAACAACAGTACCTAACAGTGGTCAACAACAACAGTACCTAACAGTGGTCAACAACAACAGTACCTAACAGTGGTCAACAACAACAGTACCTAACGGTGGTCAACAACAACAGTACCTAACAGTGGTCAAGAACAACAGTACCTAACAGTGGTCAACAACAACAACAGTACCTAACAGTGGTCAAGAATAACAACAGTACCTGACAGTGGTCAACAACAACAACAGCACCTAACAGTGGTCAACAACAACAACAACAGTACCTGACAGTGGTCAAGAATAACAACAGTACCTAACAGTGGTCAACAACAACAACAGCACCTAACAGTGGTCAACAACAACAACAGTACCTGACAGTGGTCAACAACAACAACAACACCTAACAGTGGTCAACAACAACAACAACAGTACCTGACAGTGGTCAACAACAACAACAGTACCTAACAGTGGTCAACAACAACAACAGTACCTGACAGTGGTCAACAACAACAACAACACCTGACAGTGGCCAACAACAACAACAACAGTACCTGACAGTGGTCAACAACAACAACAGTACCTGGCAGTGGTCAACAACAACAACAACAGTACCTGACAGTGGTCAACAACAACAACAGCACCTGATAGTGGTCAACAACAGCACCTAACACTCTTAACAACTGAGGGAGACTGACACACAACTGACACTAATCTCATATAAATTATTCGAGACAGGAAGTCAGCCAGACACCTGTAAGACAGGTGTCTGGCTGCTGCTGCTGCACAGACGAAACTTTTGCCATTAACTATACCCAAGTTGTGAACGTGTCTTATCATCTGGTCGGTAGTATATATCATTTTCAATAAGATAGTGGTAAACCTAACAGACACTTAAGATAACAGTAAGCAAAGACGGTAGACCAGAGTTCGTGTTTGTAGACTATCCGAAAGATTTAGACACAGTTTTACATGACTGGCTGGCGTGTCTACTATATTTCCTATTCCTAAAATCTTCTCATAAATTTGTGGAACTGACCATTCCCTTCTGAAAGAACACAAGAAATGGCCTTGATAACACCAAAAAAAAAAAAGAACGTTAGAGATGACAGTCATTCTATAAGCTGATCGATCTTAACCTTACGTCTCTGGAAGAACGTAGAACAAGATGAGACATAGTCATGGCATGAGAAATATGGACGTGGATAATGCGAATATGGATAAAATATTCAACATGCAAGGAGTCAGTACCTGACAGTGGTCAACAACAACAGTACCTGACAGTGGTCAACAACAACAGTACCTGACAGTGGTCAACAACAACAGTACCTGACAGTGGTCAACAACAACAGTACCTGACAGTGGTCAACAACAACAGTACCTGACAGTGGTCAACAACAGTACCTGACAGTGGTACTGTCAGGTACTGACAGTACCACAGGAAGTAAGTGTTTGTCTGAAGAACCAGGCAAGAGTACTGAAGAAGAGGCTGTAGACCTATTGACGGGTTGGTAAGTATATATGAGGTTACTTCAGACAGACAATAGGTTATGAGACAGCTCGCTCAAGAACTGTAGCCCAACACAAACCAGGTAAAGCACAAACACACACACACACACGACGGTGGTTGCAGGGGTCGAGTATGAATCTACCCCTGCAACCACAACTAGGTGAGTACAACTAGGTGAGTACAACTAGGTGAGTACAACTAGGTGAGTACAACTAGGTGAGTACACACATACACACACTAGGGAATATCTTCACCATCAGTCGATGACAGACACAAATTTTGTACTTGTCTTGCATAAACTGCATATTGTGTCATGTTAACAGTGTTGTCGGTATATAATACCACTGGAACACACCTGCTTGTCTGATCACTTCTTACCTAAACAGAATGATGCTATTTTCACTATCTGTCGAGTACAAGCAAACAAGACTTACCACTGCTGTTGTGTATCGTTCAAACTATATATTCTTATGTACATACGGAAGCTGATATGGTTGTTTTATGAGCACTAAGTCCATTGTCCATGAAGTTACACTTACTAGAGCCCTGTGTTCACTGTTACTGAACCTTGGTTCAAACAACACTAAACTGCGCTCGTGCGCTTGCCTGTCTAGTATGGCACCTTCACTAGCGGCACTGTAACTATCGCCGATGTCCGTCGTAACTATCACCGATGTCCGTCGTAACTATCACCGATGTCCGTCGTAACTATCACCGATGTCCGTCGTAACTATCACCGATGTCCGTCGTAACTATCACCGATGTCCGTCGTAACTATCACCGATGTCCGTCGTAACTATCACCGATGTCCGTCGTAACTATCACCGATGTCCGTCGTAACTATGGATTTGGTTTCAAACCTCAATACATTTGTAAGATCTCACAGACGTTATATCACGGTACAACAACAGTAACTGACAGTGGTCAACAACAGTAACTGACAGTGGTCAACAACAGTAACTGACAGTGGTCAACAACAACAGTAACTGACAGTGGTCAACAACAACAGTAACTGACAGTGGTCAAAAACAACAGTAGCTGACAGTGGTCAGCAACAACAACAGTAACTGACAGTGGTCAACAACAACAACAGTAACTGACAGTGGTCAACAACAACAACTGACAGTGGTCAACAACAACAACAGTAACTGACAGTGGTCAACAACAACAACAGTAGCTGACAGTGGTCAACAACAACAACAGTAGCTGACAGTGGTCAACAACAACAACAGTAACTGACAGTGGTCAACAACAACAACAGTAGCTGACAGTGGTCAACAACAACAACAGTAGCTGACAGTGGTCAACAACAACAACAGTAACTGACAGTGGTCAACAACAACAACAACAGTAACTGACAGTGGCCAACAACAATAACAGTAGCTGACAGTGGTCAACAACAACAACAGTAACTGACATTGGTCAACATCAACAACAGAAACTGACAGTGGTCAACAACAACAGTAACTGACAGTGGTCAACATCAACAACAGTAACTGACAGTGGTCAACATCAACAACAGTAACTGACAGTGGTCAACAACAACAGTAACTGACAGTGGTCAACAACAACAACAGTAACTGACAGTGGTCAACATCAACAACAGTAACTGACAGTGGTCAAAAACAACAGTAACTGACAGTGGTCAACAACAACAGTAACTGACAGTGGTCAACAACAAGAGTAACTGACACTGGTCAACAACAACAGTAACTGATAGTGGTCAACAACAACAGTAACTGACAGTGGTCAACAACAACAGTAACTGACAGTGGTCAACAACAAGAGTAACTGACAGTGGTCAACAACAACAACAGTAACTGACAGTGGTCAACATCTACAACAGTAACTGACAGTGGTCAACAACAACAGTAACTGACAGTGGTCAACAACAAGAGTAACTGACAGTGGTCAACAACAACAGTAACTGATAGTGGTCAACAACAACAGTAACTGACAGTGGTCAACAACAACAACAATAGCTGACAGTGGTCAACAACAACAGTAACTGACAGTCGTCAACAATAACAACAGTAACTGACAGTGGTCAACAACAACAGTAACTGACAGTGGTCAACAACAACACGGTACACCATTAAAATGGCACTTCCTGAGGACATTTTCCATGTAGCAAGGAGTTACCAAATGCGCAGTAGGTACTGCCTTAAAAAGTATCTTTGATGTACCGCCACCTAGGGCACTTCCAGCCGCCCTCGGGCACTTCCAGCCGCCCTCGGGCACTTCCAGCCGCCCTCGGGCACTGGATTTGCTGCTAGCAGAGTTTTATTTTAAAAGGTAGGTGCCAGTACGTTACATTGGCACTCATAATTAATAACTAGTATCATCATAATACAGGATGTTTACTGAAACACTACGGGCATGTGATTACAATAAACTCTTGTGAGTTATTAATAATAACTCTTGTTGTTTACACTTCAAAACACTGGCCTGTTATTGTGACCCCGTGAGTGAAGAGGCTGGTGGAGCCTTCAGTGTTATCATGGTAGTGCTATCATGGCGGTGTTATCTGGCAGTGTTGTCATGGTAGCGCTATCATGGCAGTGTTATCATGGTAGCGCTATCATGGCAGTGTTATCATGGTAGTGCTATCATGGCGGTGTTATCATGGCAGTGTTATCATGGTAGTGCTATCATGGCGGTGTTATCATGGCAGTGTTATCATGGTAGCGCTATCATGGCAGTGTTATCATGGCAGTGTTATCATGGTAGTGTTATCATGGCAGTGTTATCATGGCAGTGTTATCATGGTAGTCCTATCATGGTAGTGTTATCATGGTAGTGCTATCATGGCAGTGTTATCATGGCAGTGGTATCATGGTAGTTCTATTATGGCGGTGTTATCATGGTAGTGTTATCATGGTAGTGTTATCATGGTAGTGTTATCATGGCAGTGTTATCATGGCAGTGTTATCATGGCGGTGTTATCATGGCAGTGTTACCATGATAGTGCTATCATGGCAGTGTTATCATGGTAGTGTTATCATGTCGGTGTTATCATGGGAGTGTTATCATGGTAGTGTTATCATGGCAGTGTTATCATGGCGGTGTTATCATGGCAGTGTTATCATGGTAGTATTATCATGGCGTGTTATCATGGTAGTGTTATCATGGTAGTGTTATCATGGCAGTGTTATCATGGTAGTGTTATAATGGTAGTGTTATCATGGCAGTGTTATCATGGCGGTGTTATCATGGCAGTGTTATCATTGTAGTGCTATCATGGCAGTGTTATCATGGTAGTGTTATCATGGTAGTGTTATCATGGCAGTGTTATCATGGTAGTGCTATCATGGTAGTGTTATGGTAGTGCTATCATGGCAGTGTTATCATGGCAGTGGTATCATGGTAGTTCTATTATGGCGGTGTTATCATGGTAGTGTTATCATGGTAGTGTTATCATGGTAGTGTTATCATGGCAGTGTTATCATGGCAGTGTTATCATGGTAGTGTTATCATGGCAGTGTTATCATGGCGGTGTTATCATGGCAGTGTTATCATGATAGTGCTATCATGGCAGTGTTATCATGGTAGTGTTATCATGGCGGTGTTATCATGGCAGTGTTATCATGGTAGTGTTATCATGGCAGTGTTATCATGGCGGTGTTATCATGGCAGTGTTATCATGGTAGTGCTATCATGGCAGTGTTATCATGGTAGTGTTATCATGGCGGTGTTATCATGGCAGTGTTATCATGGTAGTGCTATCATGGCGGTGTTATCATGGTAGTGCTATCATGGCAGTGTTATCATGGTAGTGTTATCATGGCGGTGTTATCATGGCAGTGTTATCATGGTAGTGCTATCATGGCAGTGTTATCATGGTAGTGCTATCATGGCAGTGTTATCATTGCAGTGTTATCATGGCGGTGTTATCATGGCAGTGTTATCATGGTAGTGCTATCATGGCAGTGTTATCATGGTAGTGCTATCATGGCGGTGTTATCATGGCAGTGTTATCATGGTAGTGCTATCATGGCGGTGTTATCATGGCAGTGTTATCATGGTAGTGCTATCATGGCAATGTTATCATGGTAGTGTTATCATGGCGGTGTTATCATGGTAGTGTTATCAATGCAGTGTTATCATGGCAGTGTTATCATGGTAGTGATATCATGGCAGTGTTATCATGGTAGTGTTATCATGGCGGTGTTATCATGGTAATGCTATCATGGCAGTGCTATCACACACACACATAAACACACACACACACACATAAACACACACATAAACACACACATAAACACACACACACACACTCCAGAAACTGGCTCCTGGACTTCAACCCCACCAAGTGCAAAGTCATGAAGTTTGGAGAGGGGCAAAGACGATCGCAGACGGAGTACAGTCTAGGGGGCCAGAGACTACAAACCTCACTCAAGAAAAAGGATCGTGGGGTGAGTATAACACCGGGCACATCTCCTGCAGCATATGGGCGCCTAGCAAACCTAAGAATAGCATTCCGACATCTCAATAATGAATCGTTCAGAACCCTGTACACTGTGTATTTCAGGCCTATATTGGAGTATGCAGCACCAGTTTGGAACCCACACCTAGCCAAGCACGTACGGAAATTAGAGAAAGTGCAAAGGTTTGCAACAAGACTAGTTCCGGAGCTAAGGGGTATGTCCTACGAGGAGAGATTAAGGGAAATTGACCTGACGACACTGGAGGACGGGAGAGATAGGGGGGATATGATAACGACATATAAAATACTGAGAGGAATTGACAAGGTGGACAGAGACAGGATGTTCCAGAAATGGGACACAGAAACAAGGGGACACAGTTGGAAGTCGAAGACTCAGATGAATTACAGAGATGTTAGGAAGTATTTCTTCAGTCACAGAGTTGTCAGAAATTGGAATAGTCTGGAAGTGATGTAGTGGAGACGGGATCGATACATAGCTTTAAGAAGAGGTATGATTAAGCTCATGGAGGATTAAGAGTGACCTAGTAGCGACCAGTGAAGAGGGGGCCAGGAGCTGTGAATCGACCCCTGCAACAACAATTAGGTGAGTACAACTAGGTGAGTACACAAACCACATGTACACACATATACACACAAACCACATGTACACACACACACACATTGTCTAGTGCGTGATGAGGTATCACAGTGGGCGACTGTGACGAGCGGTGTACCGCAGGGTCAGTCCTAGGACCAGTGTTATTCTTGGTATATGTAAACGACATGACGGACGGGATAGACTCAGAAGTGTCTCTGTTCGCAGATGATGTGAAACTAAAGAGGAGAATCACATCGGATGAAGACCAAGCAGGACTACAAACAGACTTGCACAAGCTTGACATCTGGTCTAGCAACTGGCTTCTCGAATTTAATCCCACCAAATGCAAAGTCATGAAGATCGGAGAAGGGCAAAGAAGACCGCTGACAGAGTACAGGCTAGGTGGACAAAGGCTACAAAACCTCGTCAAATGAGAAAGAGCTTGGGGTGAGTATAACGCCAAGCACGTCTCCGGAGGCACACATCAACCAGATAACTGCGGCAGCATATGGGCGACTGGCAAACCTAAGATTAGTGTTCCGTTACCTTAACAAGGAATCGTTCAAGACACTGTACACCGTGTACGTCAGGCCCATACTAGAGTATGCAGCACCAGTCTGGAACCCACATCTTGTCAAGCACGTCAAGAAACTAGAGAAAGTGCAAAGGTTTGCTACAAGACTAGTTCCACAACTCAGGGGACTATCCTATGAAGAAAGGTTGAGGAAATAGGACTAACAACACTGGAGGACAGAAGGGTTAGAGGAGACATGATAACGACATACAAAATACTGCGGGAATCGACAAGGTAGATAGTGACAGGATGTTCAGAGAGGGAACACAGAAACAAGGGGCACAACTGGAAGCTGAAGACTCAGATGAGTCAAAGGGATGTTAGGAAGCATTTCTTCAGAATAGAGTAGTCAGGAAGTGGAATAGTCTAGCGAACGATATAGTGGAGGCGGGAACCATACATAGTTTTAAGACAAGGTATGATAAAGCTCATGGAGCTGGAAGAGCAGAGACCCAGTAGCGGACAGAGAAGAGGCGGGACCAGGAGCTGAGTATCGACCCCTGCAACCACAATTAGGTGAGTACTAGGGAGCCTGGAAGTCCACATGACAAAGAATATTGTTATGTTGCTGGCGACACCATAGCGGTCAGATGCCTACAGCATGCCGTCATGAGGGTGTCAGGCATCCCATCCTCCAGCCTGACACCGCAGGCAGCATCCCCATGATAACTCTCACACCCATGCTGCTAAGTGACCGCTGTGGGGAAGCTTTATATGGGGGGAATTATGAGGAATAAGTGAGGGAAGATGTGTGTACAAGCGCAGCTGTAAAAACTAGTGGGGTGAGGTCCCTCCTATCCTGCCTAGCTGGTTAGAGGGCTCGCATCAACATCTTATCCTGGCTAGCTGGCTCGCATCTATATCTTATCCTGGCTAGAAGGCTCGCATTTCCACACTATCCTCCATGAAAAGCAGGGACGGGATGAGTACGCTGAGAGACAACTCAATAAGTCTAAGGTAACCACGACTCTTCAGCACCCTCCCTTCATGCATAAGGGGAATTACTAACAGACTCCTAGCTCTCTTCAAGATTGAACGCAATAAGTTCCTCAGGCCAGTACCCGATCACATTGGCTGTGGTTCACACGGTGGAGTGTGTGCGACGTGTTCCAACAACCTGGTGGATCAGGCCAATAACTAGGAGACCTGGTTTGGAAACCCAGTCGCTTGGGCAGTGAACCCCGGAAGTGACGTCACGTAATCTATATGTAAAAGAATTTGAGTCTTTTTAGGCGTCTAGACAATTCCAGTGGTTGCCACTCTATCACTCTTGAGAAATTAGAAAATTCCAAGATGGCTGTCACAGTGATCGGCTTGAATTGATAAAGACGCATGTATCGTGTATCAAGTATCATGGTAAGTGAGGTATATGATACATACAAGGTAAGGAAAGGCTTCCTCTTAGATAAGGAGACTTTCACTGATGCTGTCAGTCTGACACACCTCTCATTTTTAGTCTTTCATGTGATCTCCGTGTACACATTGCCTTCATATGTAATTGGGAAGAACATCACAAAAACGGTCACAAATTGTCCAGTGGCACTGCAAATTGGAATGTGTGCAATGCTTCAGAAGAAACAACCTCACTGAACAATTCCATGACCTTGGTATCTGCTGCTCCTGCGATGAATTTTGGGATTTAAAGCATCAACGGCAGTGGCTGCATCGCAACGAACAAAACTGAGTAATGTATTCGTCCATCAGATACGGGGCTAGTGTAAGACATTAGGGATAATTGGCCTTCAAATATTTCTTAACCCACTGAGTTAAAATCAACCCACTCCTTAGCATTATTAATGACGTAAACATCCACTGAAGACGGTCAAGACAGTACCACAATTAACAGTAGTTTTTAAAGAGTCTGGTATAAACCTTGGTAATAGTACCGACAAATTGGTTTAGAAAGAAACGTGAGCAAGGACATATTTATTAGAAAACGTTTCGGTCCTGGGTCCTTGATCACTTCTAACATACAGAGATTAAAAAGACAGTATATATAGAAGAATAAGGTATGATTGACACATGGCGACCTGAAGAATGCCATATTCGGATGAGGAGAGGTAAACAATGGGATTATATGACTCCTTTGTTGTTAGGTAGGTTGTGCTTTGTTGTTAGGTAGGTTGTGTGTTGTTGTTAGGTAGGTGGTGCTTTGTTGTTAGGTAGGTTGTGCTTTGTTGTTAGGTAGGTTGTGCTTTGTTGTTAGGTAGGTTGTGTGTTGTTGTTAGGTAGGTGGTGCTTTGTTGTTAGGTAGGTTGTGCTTTGTTGTTAGGTAGGTTGTGCTTTGTTGTTAGGTAGGTGGTGCTTTGTTGTTAGGTAGGTGGTGCTTTGTTGTTAGGTAGGTGGTGCTTTGCCGTCCTAGTGTTTGATCACGAGTCTTTTTAAAGAGTCTAAATCATATGTTCCGGTATCGTACTGTAAAGGTCCCAGAAATTCCAAAATGCCAGAAACCTTTGTGTAAAAAAGTGTTCTTTCTCTAAAAGGCTTCAACACGAAGGTTGGCCACATTACATCACTGGAACCAAAGCCATGCGCAAAATCAGTTGATTCACCTCTGAGACCTAACTCCTCTAAGTGAACACACCTGCTTATATAGTACCTGTACAAGTGTGCACACCTGCATACATAGTACCTCTACAAGTGGACACACCTGCATACATAGTACCTGTACAAGTGAGCACACATGCATACATAGTACCTGTACAAGTGGACACACCTGCATACATAGTACCTGTACAAGTGGACACACCTGCATACATAGTACCTGTACAAGTGGACACACCTGAATACATAGTACCTATGGAAATAAATGGTATAAAATACCGACACAATGGAAAAATAAACACATAAGCAGTATAATGTGATCCTTTATTGACAACGTTTCGCCCACGCAGTGGGCTTTATCAAGTAACAAACAGATCTGTTTGTGACTCGATAAAGCCCACTGCGTGGGCGAAACGTTGTCAATAAAGGATCACATTATACAGCTTATGTGTTTATTTTTCCACATAGTACCTGTACAAATGGACACATCTGCATACATAGTACCAGTACAAGTAAACACACCTGCATACACCTCAGTGAACACACCTCAGCCTTACCGAACTATACACACAAGACAAGGTAATCAGTCCTCACCGTGGAACCCATTGTTTATGTACCTTAGTCTCGATAAATATGTATACCAAGATTGTAACAGTAAGTGCCATCAATGCATCACCGGTGTCTGTCATCAACTCATCAATACATCACTTAGGTCTGTCATCAACTCATCAATACATCACTTAGGTCTGTCATCAACTCATCACTTGTGTCTGTCATCAGCTCATCAATACATCACTTGTGACTGTCATTAACTCATCACTTGTATCTGTCATCAACTCATCACTTGTGTCTGTCATCAACTCATCACTGGTGTCTGTCATCAACTCATCAATGCATCACTTGTGTCTGTCATCAACTCATCAATACATCACTGGTGTTTGTCATCAACTCATCAATACATCACTGGTGTCTGTCCTCAACTCATCAATACATCACTGGTGTCTGTCATCAACTCATCAATACATCACTAGTGTCTGTCATTAACTCATCAATACATCACTGGTGTCTGTTATCAACTCATCAATACATCACTGGTGTCTGTCATCAACTCATCACTTGTGTCTGTCATCAACTCGTCACTGGTGTATGTCATCAACTCATCAATGCATTACTTGTGTCTGTCATCAACTCATCAATACATCACTTGTGTCTGTCATCAACTCATCAATACATCACTGGTGTGTCATCAACTCATCAATGGTGTCTGTCATCAACTCATCAATGGTGTCTGTCATTAACTCATCAATACATCACTAGTGTCTGTTATTAACTCATCATTGGTGTCTGTCATCAACTCATCACCGAGGTATGTCATCAACTCATCAATACATCACTGGTATCTGTCATCAACTCATCAATACATCATTGGTGTCTGTCATCAACTCATCACTTGTGTCTGTCATCAACTCATCAATGCATCACTTGTGTCTGTCATCAACTCATCAATGCATCACTTGTGTCTGTCATCAACTCATCAATGCATCACTTGTGTCTGTCATCAACTCATCAATGCATCACTTGTGTCTGTCATCAACTCGTCAATGCATCACTTGTGTCTGTCATCAACTCATCAATGCATCACTTGTGTCTGTCATCAACTCATCAATGCATCACTTGTGTCTGTCATCAATTCATCAATGCATCACTTGTATCAGTCTTCAACTCGTCAATGCATCACTTGTGTCTGTCAGCAACTCATCAATGCATCACTTGTGTCTGTCATCAACTCATCAATGCATCACTTGTGTCTGTCATCAATTCTTCAATGCATCACTTGTGTCTGTCATCAACTCATCAATGCATCACTTGTGTCTGTCATCAACTCATCAATACATCACTTGTGTCTGTCATCAACTCATCAATACATCACTTGTGTCTGTCATCAACTCATCAATACATCACTTGTGTCTGTTATCAACTCATCAATGCATCACTTGTGTCTGTTATCAACTCATCAATGCATCACTTGTGTCTGTCATCAACTCATCGATACATCACTTGTGTCTGTCATCAACTCATCAATACATCACTTGTGTCTGTTATCAACTCATCAATGCATCACTTGTGTCTGTTATCAACTCATCAATACATCACTTGTGTCTGTTATCAACTCATCAATGCATCACTTGTGTCTGTTATCAACTCATCAATACATCATCTTGAGCTACTCTACCAGCAGCTGAAGGAAGAACTGAGGGTAGCTAAGCTTGAGATACAGCGACTGACTGAGGAAAACAAGAGGATTCGTAGTAATCCTCCTGTTGAGAATCCTCAAGCCAAGAAAGGAACCTGGACAGTGGCTGGAATGCATGGGACAAAGTTAAAGATCAAGAGGATGGATGGAGAGGTAGAATTAACGAAGAACCAGAAGCCTGTTGTGGAAACATCGAACCGATTCTCCGTGTTACCCGATGAATGTGAGTCGACTACAGGGAACATCACGAACGACACCAGGAAGGTAAGAACATTGTTCTTGTTGGTGATAGTCAAATTAGGTATATGGATAGGGCCTTCTGCTTGAAAGATAGAAGTAGGAGACAGAGGGTTTGCTTTCCTGGGGCTGGGATGGAGGATATTGTTAGCCGTCTGGACGACATCATGAGAGGTAATGGGAGCAATCCTATTATCTGTCTCAGTGCTGGAGGCAACGATGTTGGCAGACGTAGGAGTGAGGACCTGACTAGCAGGTATAGGTCAGCAATAGACTTAATTAGGAAGAAGGGGGAACCCTGTCATATGTGGTATTTTGCCAAGGAGAGGAGTTGGAGATGAATGGCTGTCCAGGGCAATTGGTGTCAATTGCTGGCTGGACAAACACTGTAAGGATAATGCAGTACCATTCATTTGCAACTGGGACCACTTCTATGGCCGAAATGACATGTATGCCAGGGATGGGGTTCACTTATCCAGGGCAGGTGTGGATTTTCTTGCTAGCTCAGTTGAGGGTGTTGTTAGGACTTTAAACTAGGATTAGTTAGAGGTATGGGTTTAGAAATGGAAAATACTGAATGTCGAAATATAGATCTAGGCTTTGATATAAAAATTCTTAACAATAATAAGGACAGTAATATTTATAGTGGAAAACAGAATGGAGCAGGAAGGGTAAAGAGAAAGGAGGGTCTTTAAAAGTGTATTATACAAATAGTCGTAGTGCTAGGAATAAGATGGACGATTTGAGATTAGTTGCAAGTGCAGGTAACATTGATGTATTTGCCATAACTGAGACGTGGTTCAATACGAAAATAGGGACATGCCTGCTGAATGTCATATACAGGGTTTTAAATTGTTCCAAGTAGACAGAAGTTTCGGGAAGGGGGGTGGAGTGGCACTGTATGTCCGAGATCGCTTGAACTGTTGCATAAAAAAGGGAATAAAGTCTGAAATAACACATACAGAGTCTGTCTGGATAGAATTTTCAGAGGGGCATGAAAATTGATTTTAGGTGTGATATACCGTCCCCCAAACTTAGATAGGGACCAAGAGAGACTACTATGGGAGGAAATTGTTAAGGCCACAATGCACGATAACGTAGTTATTCTGGGTGACTTCAACTTTAGTCAAATTGATTGGAATTTTTTGACTGGGAATTTAGAATCTAACGACTTCTTAGAAGTAGTTCAAGATTGTTTTTTGAAGCAGTTTGTGACAGAACCTACAAGGGGAAATAATCTGCAGTTGATCATGATAAAGAATTCGATATTGTTTATTTGGATTTTAGTAAGGCTTTTGATAGAGTACCACATCAGAGACTGTTAAAGAAAGTGGCTGCTCATGGCATTGGGGAAAAGTGTTTTCATGGATCGAGTCATGGCTCACCAATAGGAAGCAGAGGTGTGCATTAATGGGGTTAAATCTGAGTGGGGATCTGTAACAAGTGGCGTTCCACAGGGATCGGTTTGGGCCCGTTGTTGTTTATAATATATATAAATGACCTTGACGAGGGAATTTCTAGTGATATGAGCAAATTCGCTGATGACACGAAGATAGGTAGGATAATCGATTCAGACGTAGATGTCAGTGAACTACAGGAGGATTTAGACAAACTCAATTCCTGGTCAGAAAAATGGCAGATGCAGTTCAATGTAGATAAATGCAAAGTTCTAAAGCTCGGGAGTGTCCATAACCCAAGCACTTATAAGTTAAATAACGTAGAACTTAGCCATACAGATTGCGAGAAGGACTTGGGGGTGATGGTAAGCAACAACCTTAAACCAAGACAGCAATGCCTAAGCGTACGTAATAAGGCAAATAGATTACTGGGATTTATATCAAGAAGTGTTAGCAACAGAAGTCCAGAGGTTATATTACAGCTTTATACATCATTAGTAAGGCCTCACCTAGATTACGCAGCTCAGTTCTGGTCTCCATATTACAGAATGGACATAAATTTGTTAGAAAACATTCAGCGTAGAATGACTAAATTAATACATAGCATTAGAAATCTTACTTACGAAGAAAAATTGAAGACCCTTAAATTACATTCACTTGTAAGACGTAGAATGAGGGGAGACATGATCGAGGTATACAAGTGGAAAATGGGTATTAACAAAGGGGATATAAATAAGGTCTTGAGGGTATCTCTCCAAGAGAGAACCCGCAATAATGGATTCAAGTTAGATAAGTTTAGATTTAGAAAGGATATAGGGAAGTATTGGTTTGGAAATAGGGTAGTTGATGAGTGGAACAGTCTGCCTAGTAGGGTTATTGAAGCAAGGACCTTGGGTAGTTTTAAATTTAGGTTGGATAAATTCATGAGTGAAAGGGGTTGGTTTTGAGTGGGAATTGCACATGAGTAAATAAAATTATCAAAGCTTATTTCTTGGGTAGCATTGAAAATTAGGTTGAACAAATATTCTGTTAGTGGGATGGAATGTGAAGGACCTGCCTAGAATGGGCCAACAGGCCTGCTGCAGTGTTCCTCCTTTCTTATGTTCTTATGTACTTAGTTCTGGCAAACAAGGAAACCCTTGTTAATAATTTAGAAATTACAGAGGAACTCGGCGCAAGCGACCACAAATCAATTACCTTTGGCATTGAATGGAAGTTTCATAGTAGGAATAACTCAGTAACGGTCCCAGATTTTCGCTTAGCAGATTACAATGGACTTAGAGAACACTTATCATCTGTGGACTGGGGTAATGAAGAGAGCTATCAATATGACAGTTTTCTGAACACTATACATGCTGCCCAAATAACATTTATCCCATATAAAGAAATTAGATTGAATAGAAATGACCCAAAATGGATGAATAATAGGCTCAAATATCTTTTAGAGCAGAAGAAAGGAGTTTATAGGCGTATCAAAGAGGTGAGGGTCATCTTATGAGTCAGTATATTGACATTAAGAGGGACGTTAAAAGGGGATAAGAAAAGCTAAACGGGACTACGAAATTAAAGTTGCTAGGGATTCGAAAACTAACCCAAAAAGTTTTTCCAGGTGTATAGAACAAAAGTTAGAGATAAGATAGGTCCCCTTAAAAATAATTATGGGTATCTTACTGACAAAGAGAAAGAAATGTGCTCTATTTTTAATAATTATTTTCCCTCGGTTTCACTCAGGAAGACACTAATAATATCCCAAGAATTAGGTATTTTAGTGGGCCTGAAGAAGATAAATTATGTAGTATCACATTCACTAGCGAAAAGGTTATCAAACAGATAGACCGTTTGAAGCAAAATAAATCGCCAGGCCCTGATGAGCTTTTTTCAAGGGTTCTTAAGGAATGCAAAATAGAACTCTGTGAACCCTTAACTAACATTTTTAACCTATCTCTTCAAACAGGTGTAGTGCCGGATACGTGGAAGATGGCTAATGTAATAAGAACATAAGAACATAAGAAAGGAGGAACACTGCAGCAGGCCTGTTGGCCCATACTAGGCAAGTCCTTCACAATCCGTCCCACTAACAGAATATTTGCTCAACCCAATTTTCAATGCTACCCAAGAAATAAGCTTTGACAATTCTACCCACTCATGCGCGAGTCCCACTCAAATCCAACCCCTCTCACTCATGAATTTATCCAACCTAAATTTGAAACTACACAAGGTCCTAGCTTCAATAACCCTACTAGGCAGACTGTTCCACTCATCAACTACCCTATTTCCAAACCAATACTTTCCTATATCCTTTCTAAATCTAAACTTTAACTTGAATCCATTATGCGGGTTCTCTCTGGAGAGATATCCTCAAGACCTTATTTATATCCCTTGTTAATACCCATTTTCCACTTGTATACCTCGATCATGTCCCCCCTCATTCTACGTCTTAAGTGAATGTAATTTTAGGGTCTTCAATCTTTCTTTCGTAAGGAAGATTTCTAATGCTATTATTAATTTAGTCATTCTACGCTGAATGTTTTCTAACGAATTAATGTCCATTCTGTAATATGGAGACCAGAACTGAGCTGCGTAATCTAGGTGAGGCCTTACTAATGATGTATAAAGCTGTAATATAACCTCTGGACTTCTGTTGCTAACACTCTTGATATAAACTCAGTAATCTATTTGCCTTATTACGTACGCTTAGGCATTGCTGTCTTGGTTTAAGGTTGCTGCTTACCATCACCCCAAGTCCTTCTCGAATCTGTATGGCTAAGTTCACGTTATTTAACTTATAAGTGCTTGGGTCATGGACACCCCGAGCTTCAGAACCTTGCATTTATCTACATTGAACTGCATCTGCCACTTTTCTGACCACGAATTAAGTTTGTCTAAATCTTCCTGAAGTTCTATGACATCTATGTTTGAATCAATTATCCTACCTATCTTCGTGTCGTCGGCGAATTTGCTCATATCACTAGTAATTCCCTCATCAAGGTCATTGATATATATTATAAATAACAATGGGCCTAAGACTGATCCCTGTGGAACACCACTTGTTACAAGTCCCCATTCGGATTTAACCCCATTTATGCACACTCTCTGCTTCCTATTGGTGAGCCATGACTCGATCCATGACAGCACTTTTCCCCAATGCCGAGCTGCCACTTTCTTTAACAGTCTCTGGTGCGGTACTCTATCAAAAGCCTTACTAAAGTCTAAATAAACAATATCGAATTTTTATCGTGATCTACAGCCTCAAAGCTTTACTGTAGAAGGTTAATAAATTAGATAGGCAGGAACGGCCCTCGTGAATCCATGTGGTATCATTAATCAAATTATGGTTATCTAGATGGCTTCAATAATATCAGCTATAATTGATTCTAGTAATTTGCCTACAATTGAGGTCAGGCTTATTGGGCGGTAGTTTGACGGTAGTGACTTGTCCCCTGCTTTAAAAATAGAATTACATTAGCCATCTTCCACATATCAGACACTACACCTGTTTGAAGAGATAAATTAAAAATGTTAGATATTGGTTCACAGAGTTCCATTTTGCATTCTTAAGAACCCTTGCAAAAAGCTCATCAGGACCCGGCGATTTATTTTGTTTCAGTCGGTCCAGCTGTTTCATAATCATTTCGCTAGTGACTGTGATATTACATAATTTATCTTCTTCTGGGCCTCTGTAAAAATTAATTACTGGGATATTATTAATGTCTTCCTGTGTGAAAACCGAGAGAAAATAATTATTAAAAATAGAGCACATATCATTCTCCTTGTCAGTAAGATGCCCAAAGTTATTTTTAAGGGGACCTATCTTATCCCTAACTTTTGTTCTATAAACCTGGAAAAAACTTTTGGGTTAGTTTTGAATCCCTAGCAACTTTAATTTATAGTCCCGTTTAGCTTTTCTTATTCCCTTTTAACGTCCCTCTTAATGTCAGTATACTGATTTATAAGATGACCCTCACCTCTTTTTATGCGCTATAAATTCCTTTCTTCTGCCCTAAAAGATATTTGAGCCTATTATTCATCCATTTTGGGTCATTTCTACTTGATCTAATTTCTTTATATGGGATAAATGTTCTTTGGGCAGCCTGTATAGTGTTAAGAAAACTGTCATATTGATACCTCTCTTCTTCACCCCAGTCCACAGTTGATAAGTGTTCTCTAAGTCCATTATAATCTGCTAAGCGAAAATCTGGAACCATTACTGAATTATCCCTACTATCATACATCCATTCAATGCTAAAGGTAATTGACTTGTGGTCGCTTGAGCCGAGTTCTCTGTAATTTCTAAATTATTAACAAGGGTTTCCTTGCTTGCCAGAACCAAGTCAAGTAGGTTATTTCCTTGTAGGTTCTGTTACAAACTGCTTCAAAAGCAATCCTGAACTACTTCTAAAAAGTCGTTAGATTCTAAATTCCCTGTCATGAAATTCCAATCAATCTGACTAAAGTTAAAGTCCCCTAGAATTACTACGTTATCGTGACTTGTGGCCTTAACAATTTCCTCCCAAAGTAGTCTCCCTTGTTCCCTATCTAAGTTTGGAGGACGGTAAATCACGCCTAAAATCAATTTTTCACACCCCTCTGAAAATTCTATCCAGACAGACTCTGTATGTGTTAATTCAGACTTTATACCCGTTTTTATGCAACAATTTAAATGATCACGGACATAGAGTGCCACCCCACCCTTTCCCGATACTTCTGTCTACTTGGAACAATTTAAAACCCTGAATGTGACATTCGGCAGGCAAGTCCCGATTTTCATATTAAACCATGTCTCAGTTATTGCAAAAACATCAATATTACCGTACTTGCAACTAATCTCAACTCGTCCATCTTATTCCTAGCACTACGACTATTGGTGTAATATATATTTAGAGACCCTCCTTTCTCTTTACCCTTGCTACTCATCTCTGTTTTCCACTATACCTATTACTGTCCTTGTCATCTAGTGTCACTAGCTTTCCACTATCCACCTTATTCTGCCTATTACTAGTTCCCTAGAATTTATAACATTACTACACTGGGACTTCACTGTTTTCCCCCAAAACCCATGGATCGAGTCATGGCTCACCAATAGGAAGAAGAGGGTGTGATAAATGGGGTTAAATCGAGTGGGGATCTGTAACAAGTGGCGTTCCTCAGGGATCGGTTTTGGGCCCGTTGTTGTTTATAATATATATAAATGACCTTGACGAGGGAATTTCTAGTGATATGAGCAAATTCGCTGATGACACGAAGATAGGTAGGATAATCGATTCAGACGTAGATGTCAGTGAACTACAGGAGGATTTAGACAAACTCAATTCCTGGTCAGAAAAATGGCAGATGCAGTTCAATGTAGATAAATGCAAAGTTCTAAAGCTCGGAGTGTCCATAACCCAAGCACTTATAAGTTAAATAACGTAGAACTTAGCCATACAGATTGCAAGAAGGACTTGGGGGTTATGGTAAGCAGCAACCTTAAACCAAGACAGCAATGCCTAAGCGTACGTAATAAGGCAAATAGATTACTGGGATTTATATCAAGAAGTGTTAGCAACAGAAGTCCAGAGGTTATATTACAGCTTTATACATCATTAGTAAGGCTTCACCTAGATTACGCAGCTCAGTTCTGGTCTCCATATTACAGAATGGACATAAATTCGTTAGAAAACATTCAGCGTAGAATGACGAAATTAATACATAGCATTAGAAATCTTCCTTACGAAGAAAGATTGAAGACCCTTAAATTACATTCACTTGTAAGACGTAGAATGAGGGGAGACATGATCGACGTATACAAGTGGAAAATGGGTATTAACAAAGGGGATATAAATAAGGTCTTGAGGGTATCTCTCCAAGCGAGAACCCGCAATAATGGATTCAAGTTAGATAAGTTTAGATTTAGAAAGGATATAGGAAAGTATTGGTTTGGAAATAGGGTAGTTGATGAGTGGAACAGTCTGCCTAGTAGGGTCATTGAAGCTAGGACCTTGGGTAGTTTCAAATTTAGGTTGGATAAATACATGAGTGAGAGGGGGTTTGGGTTTGAGTGGAATTGCACATGAGTAAATAAAATTATCAAAGCTTATTTCTTGGGTAGCATTGAAAATTAGGTTGAACAAATATTCTGTTAGTGGGATGGAATGTGAAGGACCTGCCTAGAATGGGCCAACAGGCCTGCTGCAGTGTTCCTCCTTTCTTATGTTCTTATGTTCTTATGTTCCAAGTAGACAGAAGTATCGGGAAGGGGGTGGGTGGCACTCTATGTCCGTGATCATTTAAATTGTTGCATAAAACGGGTATAAGGTCTGAAATAACACATACAGTGTCTGTCTGGATAGAATTTTCAGAGGGGTGTGAAAATTGATTTTAGGCGTGATTTACCGTCCTCCTAACTTAGATGGGAACAAGGGAGACTACTTTGGGAGGAAATTGTTAAGGTCACAAGGCACGATAACGTAGTAATTCTAGGGACTTTAACTTTAGTCAGATTGATTGGAATTTCTTGACAGGGAATTTAGAATCTAACGACTTTTAGAAGTAGTTCAGGATTGCTTTTGAAGCAGTTTGTATCAGAACTACAAGGGGAAATAACCTACTTGACTTGGTTCTAGCAAGCAAGGAAACCCTTGTTAATAATTTAGAAATTACAGAGGAACTCGGCTCAAGCGACCACAAGTCAATTAATTACCTTTAGCATTGAATGGATGTATGATAGTAGGGATAATTCAGTAACGGTCCCAGATTTTCGCTTAGCAGATTATAATGGACTTAGAGAACACTTATCAACTGTAGACTGGGGAGACGAAGAGAGTATCAATATGCAGTTTTCTTAACACTATACAGGCTGGCTAAAGAACTTTATCCTGTATAAAGAAATTAGATCAAGTAGAAATGACCCAAAATGATGAATATTAGGCTTAGTACTTTAGGCAGAAGAAAGGAATTTATAGGCGCATAAAAGAGGTGATGGTCATCTTATAAATCAGTATACTGACATAAAGAGGGACGTTAAAAGGGAATAAGGAAAGCTAAACGGGACTATGAAATTAAAGTTGCTAGGGATTCAAAAACTAACCCAAAATGTTTTTTTCCAGGTTTATAGAACAAAAGTTAGGGATAAGATAGGTCCCCTTAAAAAACTCTGGGCATCTTACTGACAAGGAGAATGATATGTGCTCTATTTTTAATAATTATTTTCTTGTTTTCACACAGAAGACATTAATAATATCCCAGTAATAATTTTTACTGAGGCCCAGAAGAAGATAAATTATGTAATATCACAGTCACTAGAAATGGTTAGGAAACAACTAGACCGACTGAACAAAATAAATAGCCGGGTCCTGATGAGCTTTTTGCAAGGGTTCTTAAGGAATGCAAATGGAACTCTGTGAACCAATATCTAACATTTTTAATTTATCTCTTCAAACAGGTGTAATTCTGGATATGTGAAGATGGCTACTGTAATTAGCCTCACGTTATAGTAGGAAATTATTAGAATCAATTATAGCTGATATTATCAAAGTCACCTTGAAGAACATAATTTGATTAATGAATCTCAGCATGGGTTTACGAGAGGTCGTTCCTGCCTGACAAATTTACTGACGTTTTTCAATAAAACATTTGAGGCAGTATACAGTGATAAAGAATATGATATAGTTTACTTGGATTTCAGTAAGGCCTTCGATAGAGTACCTCACAAGAGACTCTTAAGAAAGGTGGCAGCTCATGGTATAGGAGGTAAAGTTAGCATGGATAGAGGCATGGCTTACCAATAGAAAGCAGAGAGTTTCCATTAATGGGGTCAAATCTGAATGGGATTTGTCACTAGTGGCGTTCCACAAGGATCAGTTTTGGGCCCATTGTTGTTCATAATTTACATTAATGACCTTGATGAAGGAATTGCAAGTGACATGAGTAAATTTGCTGATGATACAAAAATAGGCCGTATAATTCATTCTGAGGAGGATAGCAGTGAACTCCAGGAGGATTTGGATAAATTAATGTCTTGGTCTGAAAAGTGGCAGATGAAGTTCAATGTGGACAAGTGTAAGGTGCTTGTCGTTGGTAATGAAAATATCCTCGAATTTATAAACTAGGTGAAGTTGAGCTGATCATACAGAATGTGAAAAAGACTTGGGAGTCATGGTAAGAGAAATCTAAAGCCAAGACAACAGTGCCTAAGTGCGTCAAAGGCTAACAGATTACTAGGATTTATTTCAAGAAGTATAAGCAAAAGAAGTCCAAAAGCTATTTACAGCTCTATACATCACTAGTGAGACCTCATTTGATTATGCAGCTCAGTTTTGGTCTCCTTATACAGGATGGATATAGATTCATTGGAGAACATACAAAGAAGAATGACTAAAATGATTTACAGTATAAGAAATCTCCTGTATGAAGATAGACTTAGAGCGTTGAATCTCCACTCTCTGGAGAGACGTAGAATGAGGGGAGATATCATCGAGGTGTACAAGTGGATGATGGGATAAACAAAGGAGATATTAATAAAATACTGAGGATATCCAACCAAGTAAGAACCAGAAATAACGGATTTAAATTGATAAATTTAGATTTAGGAAAGGACATAGGCAAGTACTGGTTTGAAATGAGTTGTAGATGCGTGGAATAATCTTCCGAGTACTGTGATAGAGGCTAGACCTTGGGTGATTTTAAAAGAGATTGGACAAATATATGAGGGAGGGGCTGGGTTTGATTTGTGTGGAGTATGGGAATAAATTTAGGTAGTGGTGGTTTTGATAAGGACCTGTTGTATGGGCTGTAGGCCTTCTGCAGTGTTCCTCCATTTCTATGTTCTTAAAGCAGGGACAAGTCACTACCGTCAAATGCCCAAAAGGTCTAACACAATTGTAGGCAAATGATTAGAGTCGATTATAGCTGATAAATATAAGAAGCCATCTCGATAGCATAATTTGATTAATGATACTCAACATGGATTCACCAGGGGCCGTTCCTGTTTTAACTAATTTATTAACTTTTAACATAAGAACATAAGAACATAAGAAAGAGGAACACTGCAGCAGGCCTCGTTGGCCCATACTAGGAGGTCCTTCAAATCCATCCCACCAATAGAATAATTGCCAACCTAATTTTCAATTCTACCCAAGAAATAAGCTTTGAAGATTCTATTAACTCAAGTGGAGTCCCACTCAAACCAACCCTCTCACTCATGAATTTATCCAACCTAAATTTGAAACTACCCAAGGTCATAGCTTCAATGACCTATTAGGCAGACTGTTCCACTCATCAACTACCCTATTTCCAAACCAATATTTTCCTCATATCCTTTCTAAATCTAAACTTATCCAATTTGAATCCATTATTGCGGGTTCTCTCTTGGGAGAGATATCTCAAGACCTTATTTATATCCCCTTATTAATACCATCTTCCACTTATATACCTCGATCATGTTCCCTCATTCTTCGTCTTACAAGTGAATGTAATTTAAGGGTCTTCAATCTTTCTTCATACGGAAGATTTCTAATGCTATGAATTAACTTTGTCATTCGTCGCTGAATGTTTTCTAACGAATTTATATCCATTCTGAAAATGGAGACCAGAACTGAGCTGATAATCTAGGGTGAGGTCCTACTAATGATGTATAAAGCTGTAATATAACCGCTGGACTTCTGTTGCTTACACTTTTGATATAAATCCCAGTAATCTATTTGCTTTATTTCTTACGCTTAGCATTGCTGACTTGGTTTGAGGTTGCGCTTACCATAACCCCAAATCCTTTTCGCATCTCTGTACGGCTGAGTTCAACATTATTAAGCTGGTAGGTACTAGGTTATGAACATCCCGAGCTTTTTAGAACTTTGTATCTATCTACTGGAACTGCATCTGCCATTTTTCTGACCAGGAATTGAGTTTGTCCAAATCCTCCTGAAGTTCGTGACATCTACGTCGAATCGATTATCCTACCTATCTTCGTGTCATCAGCGAATTTGCTTCATATCTAGTAATTCCTCGTCAAGGTCATTTATATATATTATAAACAACAACGGGCCCAAACCGATCCCCGGAACGCCACTTGTTACAGATCCTCACCAGATTTAACCCCATTAATGCACACCCTCTGCTTCCTATTGGTGAGCCATGACTCGATCCATGAAAACACTTTTCCCCCAATGCCGTGAGCAGCCACTTTCTTTAACAGTCTCTGATGTGGTACTCTATCAAAAGCCTTACTAAAACCAAAATAAACAATATCGAATTCTTTATCATGATTAACTGCCTCAAAGCCTTACTGAAAAAGTTAATAAATTAGTTAGGCAGGAACGGCCCTGTGAATCCATGTTGAGTATCATTAATCAAATTATGCCTATCGAGATGGCTTCTTATGTTATCAGCTATAATCGACTCTAATAATTTGCCACAATTGATGTTAGACTTATTGGGCGGTAATTTGATGGTAACGACTTGTCCCTTGCTTTAAAAATAGGAATTACATTAGCCATCTTCCATATAAGACACTACACCTGTTTGAAGAGATAGGTTAAAAATGTAAGTTAAGGGTTCTACAGAGTTCCATTTTACATTCCTTAAGAACCCTTAAAAAAAGCTCATCAGGACCTGGCGATTTATTTTGCTTCAAACGGTCTATCTGTTTGATAACCATTTCGCTAGTGACTGTGATACTACATAATTTATCTTCTTCAGGCCCACTAAAATACCTAATTCTTGGGATATTATTAGTGTCTTCCTGAGTGAAAACTGAGAGAAAATAATTATTAAAAATAGAGCACATTTCATTATCTTTGTCAGTGAGATACCTATAATTTTTTTAAGGGACCTATCTTATCTCTAACTTTTGTTCTATACACCTGGAAAAAACTTTTTGGGTTAGTTTTAATCCCTAGCAACTTTAATTTCGTAGTCCCGTATAGCTTTTCTTATCCCCTTTTAACGTCCCTCTTAATGTCAATATACTGATTCATAAGATGACTCTCACCTCTTTTGATACGCCTATAAATTCCTTTCTTCTGTTCTAAAAGATATTTGAGCCTATTATTCATCCATTTTGGGTCATTTCTATTCGATCTAATTTCTTTATATGGGATAAATGTTCTTTGGGCAGCATGTATAGTGTTCAGAAAACTGTCATATTGATAGATCTTCATTACCCCAGTCCACAGATGATAAGTGTTCTCTAAGTCCATTGTAATCTGCAAGCGAAAATCTGGGACCGTTACTGAGTTATTCCTACTATGAAACTTCCATTCAATGCCAAAGGTAATTGATTTGTGGTCGCTTGCGCCGAGTTCCTCTGTAATTTCTAAATTATTAACAAGGGTTTCCTTGTTTGACAGACCAGACCTGGATAAGTGAACCCCATCCCTGGCATCATGTCATTTAGGCCATAGAAGTGGTCCCAGTTGCAAATGAATGGTACTGCATTATCCTTACAGTGTTTGTCCAGCCAGCAATTGACACCATGCCCTGGACAGCCATTCATCTCTAACCTCTCCTTGGCAAAATTCCACATATGACAGGGTTCCCACCTTCTTCCTAATTATGTCTATTGCTGTTATATACCTGCTAGTCAGGTCCTCACTCCTAGCTGCCAACATCGTTGCCTCCAGCACTGATACAGATAATAGGATTGCCTACTCCCTGATGTCGCCAGACGGCAACAATATCTCCATCCCCGCCCCAGGAAAGCAAACCCTCTGTCTCCTATTCTATCTTTTCAAGCAGAAGGCCCTATCCATATACCTAATTTGACTATCCCCAACAAGAACAATTTCTTACTTCCTTCGTGTCGTTCGTGATGTTCCCTGTAGTCCCTCACATTCACATTGGCAGAAAAGAAACATCTCGGGAAAACGTTTCCCAAGATTGTCATTTTTTCGACCTTGAGAAGGCCTCAGCGGCCAGTGCCCCGGGCCCTCCTCGCCCCCCCCGGCGCGAGGAGTGAGGGGGAAGCGTTCCCTTTTGGCTCATACCCAGGTCCTGCAGGGCGGGGCCTTCCGGGCAGGCCCCCTCGGCACTTAAAAAAGGCCCCCGCGGGGGGGACTTCACCCAACCCTTTCCCGGGTGATGCATGAGCTGGGCGCTGACGTTTTAGCAGGCACTGACTGCTCAGCTACGCTGATGACCTGGCATCATTGTCACGGAACCCGGCGGGGGCCCCGCACCTACCTGCTAGATACCACCTCCGCTCCTTGGCCCAAGATCTCGGCGGAAAAGTCCAAGGCCATGATCTTTGTGCCGGGCCTGATACCAGGCGAAGATCGATCTTGCAAAAAAGATGCGGCGGAGGGGGGGTTCCCAAGTCTGCCACCCCCGGGCCCCCAAACCCGGACTAAAATTTTCCTTGCCCCGGGGGCACCGGGGGGCAGCTTGGGGGACCCCGACGCCCACTACCAGCCCCGGGGGATCCCCGGGCTGGCACTGGAAACAGAGCGACGCGGGGGGCCCCCCCCAAACATGGGGGGAAAATGAACAGGGGCTGCAAGTCAGCGCCCCCCTCCTGCGCCTCGGCTACCCTACTGAAAAACGCCCATCAAAAATGAGTGAGGAGTTTTTCCCGCCACCCCCCGGGGGGTGGCCCAAAAACCTGGGGGGACTACATGTTTTATTTTGTCCCAAAGACGTCCATCCGCCCCCCGGCATTTCCCAAAAAGGCACCTGGGGATCTGACCTGGAGGACAAAGCAGCCTGGCGGGTTTTTCCTGGCCACCCATGACTTGGGCCCACTCCCCAGCCCCAGCCACCCCCCCGGGCCCCCCCGATGACGACCCCGGGGAAACCCCCCACGAGGGCCAAGACCCCCACCCTTTCTTTTCTCATTTCCCCTTTTTTCTTACCCCCCCTCCTTCTTCCTATGTAGGGTAGAACCACACCCCCAAAAGTAAAGATCTGCTGATGAAGATGCAACGTCGAAGACACCCCCCATCAGGGGGGGCCACAGCAAAAAAGAAAAAAGAGCCGACCCCCCCCTCCCCCGGGGGAAAACCCGGGGGCCCCCTTTTGGAAAGCCCCGGGGGCCGGGGTGTCCCCCGCGAAAATACAAAAGTCTAGGGGGCCCCTGCTCCCCCAAAACCCCCGATTTTGGTGCTGTTCACACCACTTAAAGGGGCCGTTTTGGGCTGATAACCTCATTTTTTGTATATAGTTCTACTGTCTTCAAAC
Source organism: Cherax destructor (assembly GCA_009830355.1). Lineage (NCBI taxonomy): Eukaryota > Metazoa > Arthropoda > Malacostraca > Decapoda > Parastacidae > Cherax > Cherax destructor. The sequence continues at coordinate 12,441 of WNWK01003460.1, read as the reverse complement.
AATGTAATAGAATTTGTTTTGGGGTAAAGCCACTGGATGGCGAAACTTTTTACAATAAAGACACCCCCTTTTTTATGTGTCTTAATTTCATCATTTGTAAAACTGACAAAAAATAGTCAATAAATAGAAAACTTTTCCCAGTTCGTTATCCGTCAGCTGTCCATTCCCAATTTTTTTTTGAACAAATGTGACACCACCTACGACTTCTGCACCTCTCCTGCCTACGGTATATAAGCTGCTTCCCAGCACATATGCTGTATACTGTTCAAGATTGATGGACTGACAACATCGACTCAAGATTGAGGGACGACCACCTCAAACTCCTCCCTGTTCACGATTCTCCTGTGTATGGACTGATGAAGCCACTGTGTTGCGAAGCGTTTCCTTAATAAAAAATACCCAAGTGTTGCATATGTGTCTAATTTATCAACTTGTCGGTTCTCCCGGACCATTCATTTACAATAATAATATGCGTTTTTTTTTGCAGCAGTTCAAGATTTTCTGAAACATTTAGGAAAAAGCCTCTTCCCTTTTTTCCCTTTCCCTTTTATCATCGTTGAAGCAGTAAGTAGTACCTGGGTGTTAACCGACTGGTGTGGGTCGCATCCTGGGGTCAAAATTAACATAATTTGGGGAAATGCTCTGTGTAACAAGGGGGGTTTTTGTATAGTCAATGATGTCAGCTAGGTCTGTATAGTCAATGATGTCAGCTAGGTCTGTATAGTCAATGATGTCGCTAGGTCTGTATAATTTAATGATGTCAGCTAGGTCTGTATAGTCAATGATGTCAGCTAGGTCTGTATAGTCAATGATGTCAGCTAGGTCTGTATATTCAATGATGTCAGCTAGGTCTGTATAGTCAATGATGTCCCGCTGGTCTGTATAACCAATGATGTCAGCTAGGTCTGTATAGTCAATGATGTCAGCTAGGTCTGTTTGTCAATGATGTAAACTAGGTCTGTATAGTCAATGATGTCAGCTGGTCTGTATAGTCAATGATGTCAGCTAGGTGTGTATAGTCAATGATGTCCCGCCAGGTCCCCTATAGTCAATGATGTCAGCTAGGTCTGTATATCCCAAAGATGGCTAGGTCTGTATAGTCAATGATGTCAGCTATGTCTATATTCAATGATGTCAGCTAGGTCTGTATAGTCAATGATGTCAGCTAGGTCTGTATAGCCAATGATGTCAGCTAGGTCTGTATAGTTAATGATGTCAGCTAGGTCTGTATAGTCAATGATGCCAGCTAGGTCTGTATAGTCAATGATGTCAGCTAGGTCTGTATAGTTTAGGGAGGGTAACCGTCTCCCGCAGCGAGCGTTAAAATATTCGAAAAATATGAAAATTGAGTTAATAGTATAGAAAAATAGCTTAACTCTCTGGCTACACAATGGTACCAGAATCAATGTTCTACGACGTTTCTACAAGGTATTACAGCCATTTATATCATGTATGGTGACATCGGCGCCACCAACATGACTTCTTGCATCCCGTAATTTTTACTTTTTTTTTCCGTTTTTATTGCTATTACTTGTATTATTCATTCTAATGTTATAATTGACTACATGGCACTGTATGTGTGTGGGTGGAGCTTCCCAATCAGGAACGCTCGGCAACATTCCTGCTCTGGCTAATCCCGGGTGCCAGGAATAATTTTTCTTATTACGCTAATATCATCTAATATCATCTAAAAAGACTAAATAAACACTAAAAAACATATAAACATGATATATACACTAGAATTAATAAAATAGGCTGTAACAAGGCGACTGTATTTCCAGGATTTTCAATATAAAATTATTTCCCCTTCATCATGTCGTCTTCTATGACATAGACGGACATTAGGTAAGAGAAAACGGTGTAAGGAGGGGATAACAACTCTAGAACACCACTAGACACTAAAACTACACCGATTTTCGCGAGAAAAAAAAATATTTCCGAGCCCTGAGGCGTTTCACGCGCTATCTCGGAAGCAAGTTATTGACCTATTTGATGGAGCCCACCATTTATTATTGAAGTAGATGCAATAATATTGACAGGAACCATAAAACAATGATAGTTTTAAGGGGAGGGGGTACCAATTTTTTTTTTTTTCTGTTCGTCCGATTTCGTTCATTTTTTTTTTGCACGTAAAGACGTGTTTATGGACCTTATTGTCTGTGAGTTTCAATAAGATTGCCCTTAAAACAAAGAGAAAAAATATTTACTGAATATTCCATTTAAAAGGTACCCCAGCATAAATGGCACACCGAAAGGTGGATTTGAGACTTGATACGTATAAAACAATGCTAATGCTATTTTATCACGGAAGGTATTCGTGTAATTATCTTTAGTTATTCTACAAAAAATAAAGTTCCTCAGTTTTTGTTATATGCAAAATATCTTGCCCTTACTCCCACTCAAATCCAAAATTATTTGGAATATTGCAAATTTCTCTTAGTGCAAATTTAATGATGTCAGCTAGGTCTGTATAGTCAAGGATGTCAGCTAGATGTATATAGTCAATGATGTCAGCCAGGTCTGTATAGTCAATGATGTCAGCTAGGTCTGTATAGGCAATGATGTCAGCTAGGTCTGTATAGTCAATGATGTCAGCTAGGTCTGTATAGTCAAGGATGTCAGCTAGGTCTGTATAGTCAATGATGTCAGCTAGGTCTGTATAGTCAATGATGTCAGCTAGGTCTGTATAGTCAATGATGTCAGCTAGGTCTGTATAGTCAATGATGTCAGCTAGGTCTGTATAGTCAATGATGTCAGCTAGGTCTGTATAGTCAATGATGTCAGCTAGGTCTGTATAGTCAATGATGTCATCTAGGTCTGTATAGTCAATGATGTCAGCTAGGTCTGTATAGTTAATGATGTCAGCTAGGTCTGTATAGTCAATGATGTCAGCTAGGTCTGTATAGTCAATGATGTCAGCTATGTCTGTATATTCAATGATGTCAGCTAGGTCTGTATAGTCAATGATGCCAGCTAGGTCTGCATAGTCAATGCTGTCAGCTAGGTCTGTATAGTAATGATGTCAGCTAGGTATGTATAGTTAATGATGTCAGCTAGGTCTGTATAGTCAATGATGTCAGCTAGATGTTTATAGTCAATGATGTCAGCCAGGTCTGTATAGTCAATGATGTCAGCTAGGTCTGTATAGGCAATGATGTCAGCTAGGTCTGTATAGGCAATGATGTCAGCTAGGTCTGTATAGGCAATGATGTCAGCTAGATGTATATAGTCAATGATGTCAGCTAGGTCTGTATAGTCAATGATGTCAGCTAGGTCTATATAGGCAATGATGTCAGCCAGGTCTGTATAGTCAATGATGTCAGCTAGGTCTGTATAGGCAATGATGTCAGCTAGGTCTGTATATTCAATGATGTCAGCTAGGTCTGTATAGTCAATGATGTCAGCTAGGTCTGTATAAATTGTATCATATACTTGTAGAAATAAATATTATTATGAAACCCTGAATGTGGTATTCGGTTGGTATATTCCGACCTTTCAAAATATACCTCATCAAAGATTCCTGCAAATTCAACCAATCTCAACCCGTTTTTATTTTTCCATGTTTCAAGTGCTTCGACTGTATGTATCATCTTTCAAGTGCTACGACTGTATGTATCATCTTTCAAGTGCTACGACTGTATGTATCATGTTTCAAGTGCTTCGACTGTATGTATCATCTTTCAAGTGCTACGACTGTATGTATCATATTTCAAGTGCTTCGACTGTATGTATCATGTTTCAAGTGCTACGACTGTATGTATCATCTTTCAAGTGCTACGACTGTATGTATCATGTTTCAAGTGCTTCGACTGTATGTATCATGTTTCAAGTGCTACGACTGTATGTATCATATTTCAAGTGCTTCGACTGTATGTATCATGTTTCAAGTGCTACGACTGTATGTATCATGTTTCAAGTGCTACGACTGTATGTATCATGTTTCAAGTGCTACGACTGTATGTATCATGTTTCAAGTGCTACGACTGTATGTATCATATTTCAAGTGCTTCGACTGTATGTATCATGTTTCAAGTGCTACGACTGTATGTATCATGTTTCAAGTGCTACGACTGTATGTATCATGTTTCAAGTGCTTCGACTGTATGTATCATGTTTCAAGTGTTTCGACTATGTATCATGTTTCAAGTGCTACGACTGTATGTATCATGTTTCAAGTGTTTCAACTGTATGTATCATGTTTCAAGTGTTTCGACTGTATGTATCATGTTTCAAGTGCTACGACTGTATGTATCATGTTTCAAGTGCTTCGACTGTATGTAACATGTTTCAAGTGCTTCGACTGTATGTATCATGTTTCAAGTGCTTCGACTGTATGTATCATGTTTCAAGTGCTTCGACTGTATGTATCACACAACGAAATTTTCTTGTTGTGCATCGTGTTGCTGCTCATGGTTACCTCTGAACTTTACAAGCAGTCACCTGCCAGTGGTGAGGTCTGGGTGTTGTAGATGACTGAGAGCTTTTCAGTGTATATATTATCTATGGACTATATATTTACCTGGGATTACCCTGATTAAATCCCATTCCACAAGTTCTGTATGATCACTTTCTTATACAAATGATCTTTGCCTTTCTTCACTTAATATTGTTATCATCATTATCTAATGTTTCTGAAATAGTTTCATTTCTATCGTCTTGCTTTATGTTAATTGATACTTTACTCCTTTGAAAACTATTTTTTTTAAATCTATGGTTTACAATTTTGATTATCTTTAGTGACTAAATCTGCTGAATCATACACAGATTGGAGACAGAAACTTACGCCGACGTTTCGGTCCGACTTGGATCATATGTGCTGGTTATTTGTTCATTGTTCCAGTCACGGTATTATGCTTCTTTTGTTCTCTACTGTAACATTATTAGTTCTTTTACCATGAACACCAATACCTATAACTCTTTATTTTTATATCCTGATACATGGATACAAAATTCTCCTCGCTGAAGCCACTGTGTGGCGAAACGTTTCTTCAATCAAGATTCCCATATGTTGCATAAGTGTCTCAATCTTCAACTTGTCGGTTTTAAAAACCATTAATCACACAGTAGTAATCTCAGTAATCAGTGTTCCAAGGAACAATTAACACTAATTGCTATATACGGCATGTGCTTCTCCTATCCTCCCAATTGTGGCCATCATTGTCCTATACTTAGTAAGAAGTTCCTCACTGCTTCGTTTACCAGCATCATTTCGTCCAACTATGAGACAAATAAGAGGGTTGCTCGCATTACTAGATCCTCCATCACAGCTCCAGGAAATCACATTATACGATGTCCACAAATTTAATCTGAGAGTTTCACTGGTCAAGAACGTTCTTACCTTGAATCCTCGATGGCAGGAACTATATTCTTCCAGCATTAATTCAACAGAATTAGTATTGTTATCTTTCATCATTTTCTGCCTAAATCCTATTTTGCAAACCATTTTCCATTCGTTGCAGCTGGTATCCACCTCCACCCTCGACTCCCCTGACGGTACAGCTGCTCCATACTCAGAGGACATCTTTAACACCTCAGCAGCTGGATGCAGCTTACCCAATTTCCCGAAATTCAACCAATCTCAACCCGTTTTTATTTTTCCATGTTTCAAGTGCTTCGACTGTATGTATCATCTTTCAAGTGCTACGACTGTATGTATCATCTTTCAAGTGCTACGACTGTATGTATCATGTTTCAAGTGCTTCGACTGTATGTATCATCTTTCAAGTGCTACGACTGTATGTATCATATTTCAAGTGCTTCGACTGTATGTATCATGTTTCAAGTGCTACGACTGTATGTATCATCTTTCAAGTGCTACGACTGTATGTATCATGTTTCAAGTGCTTCGACTGTATGTATCATGTTTCAAGTGCTACGACTGTATGTATCATATTTCAAGTGCTTCGACTGTATGTATCATGTTTCAAGTGCTACGACTGTATGTATCATGTTTCAAGTGCTACGACTGTATGTATCATGTTTCAAGTGCTACGACTGTATGTATCATGTTTCAAGTGCTACGACTGTATGTATCATATTTCAAGTGACTGTATGTATCATGTTTCAAGTGCTACGACTGTATGTATCATGTTTCAAGTGCTACGACTGTATGTATCATGTTTCAAGTGCTTCGACTGTATGTATCATGTTTCAAGTGTTTCGACTATGTATCATGTTTCAAGTGCTACGACTGTATGTATCATGTTTCAAGTGTTTCAACTGTATGTATCATGTTTCAAGTGTTTCGACTGTATGTATCATGTTTCAAGTGCTACGACTGTATGTATCATGTTTCAAGTGCTTCGACTGTATGTAACATGTTTCAAGTGCTTCGACTGTATGTATCATGTTTCAAGTGCTTCGACTGTATGTATCATGTTTCAAGTGCTTCGACTGTATGTATCATGTTTCAAGTGCTTCGACTGTATGTATCACACAACGAAATTTTCTTGTTGTGCATCGTGTTGCTGCTCATGGTTACCTCTGAACTTTACAAGCAGTCACCTGCCAGTGGTGAGGTCTGGGTGTTGTAGATGACTGAGAGCTTTTCAGTGTATATATTATCTATGGACTATATATTTACCTGGGATTACCCTGATTAAATCCCATTCCACAAGTTCTGTATGATCACTTTCTTATACAAATGATCTTTGCCTTTCTTCACTTAATATTGTTATCATCATTATCTAATGTTTCTGAAATAGTTTCATTTCTATCGTCTTGCTTTATGTTAATTGATACTTTACTCCTTTGAAAACTATTTTTTTTAAATCTATGGTTTACAATTTTGATTATCTTTAGTGACTAAATCTGCTGAATCATACACAGATTGGAGACAGAAACTTACGCCGACGTTTCGGTCCGACTTGGATCATATGTGCTGGTTATTTGTTCATTGTTCCAGTCACGGTATTATGCTTCTTTTGTTCTCTACTGTAACATTATTAGTTCTTTTACCATGAACACCAATACCTATAACTCTTTATTTTTATATCATGATACATGGATACAAAATTCTCCTCGCTGAAGCCACTGTGTGGCGAAACGTTTCTTCAATCAAGATTCCCATATGTTGCATAAGTGTCTCAATCTTCAACTTGTCGGTTTTAAAAACCATTAATCACACAGTAGTAATCTCAGTAATCAGTGTTCCAAGGAACAATTAACACTAATTGCTATATACGGCATGTGCTTCTCCTATCCTCCCAATTGTGGCCATCATTGTCCTATACTTAGTAAGAAGTTCCTCACTGCTTCGTTTACCAGCATCATTTCGTCCAACTATGAGACAAATAAGAGGGTTGCTCGCATTACTAGATCCTCCATCACAGCTCCAGGAAATCACATTATACGATGTCCACAAATTTAATCTGAGAGTTTCACTGGTCAAGAACGTTCTTACCTTGAATCCTCGATGGCAGGAACTATATTCTTCCAGCATTAATTCAACAGAATTAGTATTGTTATCTTTCATCATTTTCTGCCTAAATCCTATTTTGCAAACCATTTTCCATTCGTTGCAGCTGGTATCCACCTCCACCCTCGACTCCCTGACGGTACAGCTGCTCCATACTCAGAGGACATCTTTAACACCTCAGCAGCTGGATGCAGCTTACCCAATTTCCCGATGTTTTTGTCTGCATATGATTGATGAAGCTACTGGTGGGCGAAACGTTTTCATTGCGTACTTGCATCTAATTTATTTAAGCAAGAGTTATTCACGATTAAAGCATCCCCTCCTTGAAGAGCCATGTGATTCATACCAATGCACTCGCTAGAGTGTGTAGGCAATGCTTATTGTATCGGCATTATTACAGTTGTGGAGAATCTAAACACGTGTGGATGGCGGAGCTCGATCCTGGTAATAACATCACAGTCAAGAACACCTGCTTCTGATACTATTAACATGCTGTCAACTCGTTAATTTGAGCCAACGCAAGCCTCGTTAGTGTGTGTGCGGTGTCTTTAGGTGCTACTGAAAACACTACTGGTGGCTAAATCTCTCGCTTCACACGGCGAGGGTCTGGGTTCGATTTCCAGTGAGGGCGTGTTTCTTTACACCGGTTGTCTATGTTCACCCATTAGTAAAATGGGTACCTGGGTGTTAGTCGACTGGTGTGGTCGCATCTTGGGACAAAACTGTACAAACATGTACTTGTAGGAATAGATATTATTATTATTACTAATCCAGACACCATGTTGTTTTAATGAGGTAGTAAGATAAATAACATGAATATTTATGATTTATTTATTGATAATATAAATTCACAACATTGATTTAGGACTAACACTGTCTACTGTCGAGGACAGATTGTTTGAGTGATCATCTCAGTGCGAGTGCTGGTAACGGTGCTATACTCTGGAACATATAAAGTGCTTGTAACTGGAATGGTATCTTCCACAGTCAAGAACATTTCCACCGTAAGTTCCTGAGTCTCTGTCCACGTCACCGTAGATGTTTGGGTTTGAAAACAGTGTGAATGGCATCAGATAAAAGCGTTTCATAATTTGTTGTTGCTAGAAGCAAAGTTTGTTTTGCTTCAACAGTATTGAAGACAGTATAGTGGTTGGTGTTGATAACGGTAGCAACGTTCACAAGAGTTGTGGTGAGAGAGAGGGTGGTGCTCAGAATGCGAGACACTGGAATAGCCACAGTGGTCGTTATCACGTATGTCTCTGTCACCTGCAAAAATAAACATAGTTAATGTTAATTCATATTTGTTATGTGCACAAATATAAATATGTAATATATTCAAAGATGCGGAATAACTAATATAAATATAATAACGTACCTGCATTTTGCTGGTTTCAGATCTTATAGGGAAGAGGCTTGAAGTGGTATAAGGGACTGTGCTTGTTAAGGGCACTGCAGATAGCTTGTATATTGGTGCTCTAAGCGCCTCTTTTACTATATGAATATCCTGGAGTTGTACAGTTGTGTGGGAGAAGTGAGGCACCTGGGAAACATCACACTTGTGTAACTTTTTGAAGAAGAATCCTGCAGCAGGATGCTGGAAGATCAACACGACGAGCAGGACAAACACAGATGCCATGACGATATTGTTATTGTTAGGCTAAGACGATGACGAGGAGTAAGACGATGATGTTCACAATCTTGATGACTGCTGACTGATGATAAATGTTACCATCATGCCTTTATATAGTGCCACTCTCAGGTGGTACAAGTAGTAGTAGTAGTAGTAGTAGTAGTAGTAGTAGTAGTAGTAGTAGTAGTAGTAGTAGTAGTAGTAGTAGTAGTAAGAATTGTTGTTGTAGTAGTAACGCTATAGTAGGCAGGCCCTTCTGAAACCCAAACCCAAAGATTGTCCAACCAAGGGGCGGGGATCGAACCCGTGGTATGGTTTGTTTGCAATCGTGTCATTCCGATTTCGTGAGCCTTAATGAATATGATTTCATAAACTTCACAACTCATGTGCAAATCCCATACCTGTTTTTGAACTACTTGAGGTTGTAGTAGTCATTGACGCTAAGAGACATATTGAGTTGTACAAGAATGGTATACAATACAGACAAGATGAAAATTAAGACACATGTGCAACATCTGGGTATCTTTATTGTAGACGTTTCGCCCTCCAGTGGCTTTATCAATACAAATTCTAGGACATAATTTGAAGACAGTAGAACCATATACAAAAGATAAGATAATCAGTCCCTCGGCCTTGTTGGTGTGAAGAACACCGTTGTTGAAGAGATTCATCTCGTCTAGGTGAAGGAAATAAATGGTATAAAATGGAAGATAAACACATTAGCAGTATAATGTGATCCTTCATTGACAACGTTTCGCCCACGATAAAGCCACTGCGTAGGCGAAACGTTGTCAATAAGGATCACATTATACTTCTTATGTGTTTATCTTTCCATTGTCTAGGTGAAGTTTTTTTTTTTATATTTTATTTAAAAACTTACAATTTTCATACTAGCAATACACCAAGTAGTCACTTTACTACAAGTAAGGTCATAACAAAGATATACCAAAACAACAGTAAGCACTAAAACCCCACACAAGAATGTGCCATAATAAGAACATAAGAAAGGAGGAACACTGCGTCTTCCCTGCCCACTCACCAATCAACGTTACTGAGCCGTCAATGCAGTTAACATTGTTAGGGCCATCCTATGTTCCTTTCCCAACACTTGCGTGATTACCAAAATGACATTTGCCACTATCGGCTGTCACTGTGTACTCGCCTATGTGTGGATGCTGGGGTGGAGTCCTAGCTCCTGGTACCATCTCAGCTTAGCCCATTTCAACGTATCCGAGTGATCAAGGATCCCAATGGGAATAAGTCACCTTGACTGTCTGGGGTTATCCTAGGTAATTTACAGTATGTATGATATTTGTATTTACAGTAGTGTGCATATTAGTGAAACTCGAAACTCTTCAAAGGTATATCAAAGGGACACTGATGAAATAAGACATTTATTTAGAAAATTAATATTTATTTGAAAATACACGGCAATGATATAACAGATAATTGATTTAATAAGAGATGACTACCCTTTGCTTTAATAAGCATTGCTACACGCTTTGGCATAGACTCGAACAATGTTGAACACATTTCGTCAAGTTCTTCGTCGTGGTACCCGGTCCTAATAACAGTATCAGTTAGCTTCACAGTTGAACAGTCCTGTTTCGCCCCTGCGATTGGTTTGCTCATAGATTCTCAATTGGGTTGAGGTCAGGAGAGTTTCCAGGCCATTTTAGAACACTTACCTCACTCTCTACGAAGAATGTCAACATTTTCTGGAAGTGTGTCATGGAGCAAGATCCTGCTGGAAAATGCTTTCTCCGTCAAGAAAGTCTATCCACAATAGGAAGCAAATGAGTTGCTAGGATTGTCTTGTATTTGTCAATGCTCATCGTTCTCTCAACATTAACAAGCAGTCCAGGGCCTTTAACAGTAAAACTACCCCAAAACTCCCGAGTACAGTTATAGAGGCTAAAACGTTGTGTAGTTTTAAAAATAGGCTAGATAAAATATGAGTGGGTGCGAGTGGGTGTGAGGTGGACCTGACTAGTTTGTGCTACTAGGTCAGATGCCGTGCTCCTTCCTTAAGTAATGTAACCTGACCTGGCTGGGTCGGGGCATTGGCTTAAGCCGTTGGAGATTTGGACCTGCCTCGCATGGGCCAGTAGGCCTGCTGCAGTGTTCCTTCTTTCTTATGTTCTTATGTTGGCCCATACTAGCAGGTCCTTCACAATCCGTCCCACTAACAGAATATTTGCTCAACCCAATTTTCAATGCTACCCAAGAAATAAGCTTTGACAATTCTACCCACTCATGCCGAGTCCACTCAAATCCAACCCCTCTCACTCATGAATTTATCCAACCTAAATTTGAAACTACCCAAGGTCCTAGCTTCAATAACCCTACAGGCAGACTGTTCCACTCATCAACTACCCTATTTCCAAACCAATACTTTCCTATATCCTTTCTAAATCTAAACTTATCTAACTTGAATCCATTATTGCGGGTTCTCTCTTGGAGATATCCTCAAGACATAAGAACATAAGAAGAACATAAGAAAGGAGGAACACTGCAGCAGGCCTGTTGGCCCATACTAGGCAGGTCCATCACAATCCGTCCCACTAACAGAATATTTCTCAACCCAATTTTCAATGCTGCAAGAAATAAGCTTTGACAATTCTACCCACTCATGCGAGTCCCCTCCAAATCAACCTCTCACTCATGAATTTATCCAACCTAAATTTGAAACTACCCAATGTCCTAGCTTCAATAACCCTACTAGGGCAGACTGTTCCACTCATCAACTACCCTATTTCCAAACCAATACTTTCCTATATCCTTTCTAAATCTAAACTTATCTAACTTGAATCCATTATTGCGGTTCTCTCTTGGAGAGATATCCTCAAGACCTTATTTATATCCCTTTGTTAATACCCATTTTCCACTTGTATACCTCGATCATGTCTCCCCTCATTCTACGTCTTACAAGTGAATGCAATTTAGGGTCTTCAATCTTTCTTCGTAAGGAAGATTTCTAATACTATGTATTAATTTAGTCATTCTACGCTGAATGTTTTCTAACGAATTTATGTCCATTCTGTAATATGGAGACCAGAACTGAGCTGGTAATCTAGGTGAGGCCTTACTAATGATGTATAAAGCTGTAATATAACCTCTGGACTTCTGTTGCTAACACTTCTTGATATAAATCCCAGTAATCTATTTGCCTTATTACGTACGCTTAGGCATTGCTGTCTTGGTTTAAGGTTGCTGCTTAATCACCCCCAAGTCCTTCTCGCAATCTGTATGGCTAAGTTCTACGTTATTTAACTTATAAGTGCTTGGGTTATGGACACTCCCGAGCTTCAGAACCTTGCATTTATCTACATTGAACTGCATCTGCCACTTTTCTGACCACGAATTAAGTTTGTCTAAATCTTCCTGAAGTTCT
>WNWK01003459.1:164278-166618 GCA_009830355.1 Cherax destructor | reverse complement strand
TTCTCTCAGTGTATATATGTAGTGAGGAGAGTACTTATCTCAGTGGATATATGTAGTGAGGAGAGTACTTCTCTCAGTGTATATATGTAGTGAGGAGAGTACTTTCTCAGTGGATATATGTAGTGAGGAGAGTACTTCTCTCAGTGTATATATGTAGTGAGGAGAGTACTTCTCTCAGTGTATATATGTAGTGAGGAGAGTACTTATCTCAGTGTATATATGCTGAGAGTCGACTGTAATCCCTGTCTTAGGATATAAAGTATTCTTGTCTGGTGGAGCCTTAATGACCCTCGTGGAGCCTTAATGACCTTCTTGGAGTCTTAATGACCTTCTTGGAGCCTTAATGACCTTCTTGGAGTGTTAATGACCTTCTTGGAGTCTTAATGACCCTCTTGGAGCCGTAATGACTGTCTTGGAGCCGTAATGACTGTCTTGGAGTCCTAATGACCCTCTTGGAGTCTTAATGACCGTCTTGGAGCCTTAATGACTGTCTTGGAGCCTTAATGACTTTCTTGGAGTCTTAATGACCTTCTTGGAGTCTTAATGACCGTCTTGGAGCCTTAATGACCGTCTTGGAGCCTTAATGACTTTTTTGGAGTCTTAATGAATCTCTTGAAGCCTTAATGACTTTCTTGGAGCCTTAATGACTCTCTTGGAGCCTTAATGACTTTCTTGGAGCCTTAATGACTTTCTTGGAGTCTTAATAACCTTCTTGGAGTAGATAGGCTTTCAACCACCCAGTACAAGGAATCAATAACTCAATCATATGCCACTCGCTCTTGCACTCACACTCGTAAGTAAGACGAACATTTTCACTAAACTAGAAAGAAATAAACAACTTGAGTGTGTTAAAATCTCTGTCTCTCTGTCTCTTTCTCTCTCTGTCTCTTTCTCTCTCTGTCTCTCTGTCTCTCTGTCTCTCTGTCTGTTTCTCCTCCCCACGCAAACTTTCCCTCTCCGGGTGATTGGCCAAGACGAATCACAGTCGTGGGCGCTGATTGGTTGAGCCCACAATTGCAGGCCTTGTTGCTTCGTTGCTTCATGCAAATTATGTTGAAATGGTGGTTGTTAGTGGTGGATGTTAGTGGTAGTTGTTAGTGGTGGTTGTTAGTGGTGGTTGTTAGTGGTGGTTGTTAGTGGTGGTTGTTAGTGGTGGTTGCTAGTGGTAGTTGTTAGTGGTGGTTGTTAGTGGTGGTTGTTAGTGGTGGTTGTTAGTGGTGGTTGTTAGTGGTGGTTGTTAGTGGTGGTTGTTAGTGGTGGTTGTTAGTGGTAGTTGTTAGTGGTGGTTCTTAGTGGTGGTTGTTAGTGCTGGTTGTTAGTGCTGGTTGTTAGTGCTGGTTGTTAGTGCTGGTTGTTAGTGCTGGTTGACAGTGGTTGTTGTTAGTGCTGGTCCCTAACAGTCCCTGACTGTCTCTGGCTGTCCCTGACTATCACTAACGGTCCCTGACGGTCCCTAACAGTCCCTGACTGTCCCTGACTCTCTCTGACTGTCCCTGACTATCTCTGACTGTCCCTGACTGTCCCTGACAGTCTCTGACAGTCCCTGACTGTCCCTGACTCTCTCTGACAGTCCCTGACTGTCCCTGACAGTCCCTGACTCTCTCTGACAGTCCCTGACTCTCTCTGACAGTCCCTGACGGTCCCTAACAGTCCCTGACTGTCCCTGACTCTCTCTGACTGTCCCTGACTATCTCTGACTGTCCCTGACTGTCCCTGACTGTCTAACAGTCCCTGACTGTCCCTGACTCTCTCTGACTGTCCCTGACTGTCCCTGACAGTCTCTGACTGTCCCTGACTGTCCCTGACTGTGTCTTGGGTTGCTATGTATCAACAACAGTTCTGTGTTTGTTATGTGCCAATATTATCACTTTTCTTTCTGCTTGTTCTTGTTGTTGTTGTAAAGTCATTCTCGTCTTCTCTCATCTCTTCCTCTTTCTTCAATAAACTTATCTTTTTATCCATGTTTTTTTTCTCTTATTCGCTGAAACGGCACACATCTCTTGAACCTCCAGTACTCTCGTGTACTCTCACCTCCAGTACTCTCGTGTACTCTCACCTCCAGTACTCTCGTGTACTCTCACTTCCAGTACTCTCATGTACTCTCACCTCCAGTACTCTCGTGTACTCTCACCTCCAGTACTCTCGTGTACTCTCACTTCCAGTACTCTCGTGTACTCTCACCTCCAGTACTCTCGTGTACTCTCACCTCCAGTACTCTCGTGTACTCTCACCTCCAGTACTCTCGTGTACTCTCACCTCCAGTACTCTCGTGTACTCTCACCTCCAGTACTCTCGTGTACTCACCTCCAGTACTCTCGTGTACTCACCTCCAGTACTCTC
>WNWK01003459.1:149278-159278 GCA_009830355.1 Cherax destructor | reverse complement strand
GATGGATCATGACTCGAGATGCTTGGAAGACTTCCAGCAGAGCAGACGCAGACGTTTGTGTACTCACCTATATATGGTTGCGAGGATCGAGTCTCGGCTCCTCTGTGTATGTGTATATTTGATTGTGACAGCATGTGCATGTATCGCCTAAGTTCGTAGATGTTGGGCTCCAGCTCTTCAGTTCGCTTGTATAAATACTATCAAGCCCGTGCATGTTTCCTGCCTCTACTGTGGTCTATCGTGTAATCCACTTCTGTGTTGAGGCAGCAGTGGGGTCGTAGCTTAGTGATGGTGAGCATCGCGGCTCTCATCACACAAGACCCTCGGTCAACTCTCAGGCTGGTACAGAATATTAACTCTGCCTAAACACTGGCTGAATACTTTATAGCGTCTTTATTACTCCCACCGTACTGGTGGGACACAGATGTATCCGCCGTACTGGTGGGACACAGATGTATCCACCGTACTGGTGGGACACAGATGTATCCACCGTACTGGTGGGACACCGATGTATCCGCCGTACTGGTGGGACACAGATGTATCCGCCGTACTGGTGGGACACAGAGGGAAGGCACCAGCCTTGCTGCTACCAACAAAACATTGGGACACTTGGTTAGTAAACAAGAAGCTTCGAACACAAGACTCCTGGATCAACATCAACAAGGCTCAGAGTCCATCTTAAAGCTCAACAACACTAATACAATCATTAAGTAACGAACCAAATGAAAAAACACTGTGTTACGCAGTAGGTTAGAGCGTATGAACACCGACAAGGAAGCGGTGAAGTCTGGACCTGGATTATGGATGCACGGAAATATAGCAGCGTCGAGATTGCCTCTGCTTTCTTGTCTGGGTTCAGAGGTTCAAGCCTGTAGGGTTTCACAAATGTAACTATGATACACACGGAACAAGAATAATAATTATTATTTTTATTTCTACAAGTACATGATACAACTTATACAGACCATAGCTGACATCGACGACATATAGAAAGCCCCCTGGTTATGCAGAGCATTTAGGCCACATTAGGTCAATTTGTTTTCCCCAGGATGCGACCCACACCAGTTGACTAACACCTGTTTTACTGCTAGGTGAACATGGACAGCAGGTGTCTGAAGGAAACAAGTCTTATTGTTTCCGCCCGTACCGGAGATCGAACTACAGACCTCAGTGTGTGAGCTAAGTGGTATATAGAGGTAGGAGCTATACGAATGGTTTTGAAAACCAACTAGTTAATAACTGAAACACTTGTGGCACACTTGGCTTGCGGAAGCTTGACTTCTTGAGTCCCAGAAGCAGAAGCAGAGTTGTACTAGAGGTGGTGCACACTCCTAGTCTTCCACACACTATTATAAAGTTCATACCATTTGTCCTGTATGATATTTTTTCCCTTCTTCATGCCAGCAGTGATCGGAGGGAGACGAGGACTGGATGAGAGCCTTCTGCTTTACTACTCTAGCCTCTGTCATCTAGATAACAGTTAGCAATCTCTAGTCGACATAACAAGATATAGTTATACTCAAGAAATATAACATCAGCTCATTCTCTTAAGATCTGCTACTGTCTCCCTTTCTCACGTGCTCCCATGTACTTGCACGCAGTCCCATGTACTCCCATGTACTTCCACGTACTCTTATTCTTTCAAGAGACGTGTTGTGAAGTTTGTTCAGCTTTTCTACATAAATTTGTTCCCTAGTTCTGGTACCACCCTAGATAAGAATCTATGTGGAGGCTTCACGCTGGAGCTACATACTCGAGGATCGATCTTATTTGTGAGATATAGTACGCATGGGGAGGTGGTGATGTTGTGGTGGATGGGGAGGTGGTGATGTTGTGGTGGATGGGGAGGTGGTGATGTTGTGGTGGATGGGGAGGTGGTGATGTGGTGCATGGGGAGGTGGTGATGTTGTGGTGGATGGGGAGGTGGTGATGTTGTTGTGGATGGGGAGGTGATGATTTTGTGGTGGATGGGGAGGTGGTGATGTTGTGGTGGATGGGGAGGTGGTGATGTGGTGCATGGGGAGGTGGTGATGTTGTGGTGGATGGGGAGGTGGTGATGTTGTGGTGCATGGGGAGGTGGTGATGTTGTGGTGGATGGGGAGGTGGTGATGTTGTGGTGGATGGGGAGGTGGTGATGTTGTGGTGGATGGGGAGGTGGTGATGTGGTGCATGGGGAGGTGGTGATGTTGTGGTGGATGGGGAGGTGGTGACGTTGAAGAAGCAAGATAAGAATGCATCATAAGAGGCTGAAAGGGAGGAAGATGTAGTGACTAGAGTAAGGATTTAGAGAGATTACTAGGTAGTGGCACTAGTAGTTCCAGTAAGTGGCAGTGGCACTGGTAGTATCAGTGACAGTTGCACTAGTAGTGCCAATAAGTGACAGTGGCACTAGTAGTGCCAGTAAGTGACAGTGGCACTGGTAGTGTCAATAAGTGGCAGTGGCACTGGTAGTATCAGTAACTTGGAATGACGTTCCCACACACTGTCGGAGGCAGTAGTGGAGCAGAGTAGCGGACACACTGCTGGAGGCAGTGGGTTGGTAGTGAGCTCTCTCTCTCTCTCACACACGGCGCAGGGAGAGAGAGGACCTAGTAGCGATCAGTGAAGAAGCGGGCCAGGAGCTATGACTCGACCCCTGCAACCACAAATAGGTGAGTACAAATAGGTGAGTACATACAGTAAAAACACACTTTATATTACATAAACGTACTTAGTCTCTTCAACAGCATTCTTCAGTCCCCGCACACAATACTCCGCTACCATACCCTGCTACCATACCCCGCTACCATCTCCCTAACCCCGCCGCTATCGTACCCTCAGTACCCACCTCCTCCCGCTTCCAGCACCGACAACCACCACTGGAATATGAAGCCACATCCAGGCTCTGGGAAGCCCAGTAAACACTGCCTTTGGATTTCCTGGAAAAGAAACCAAAACAATTACAGAGCCTCGGGGCAGGACAGACGACGGGAAGATCTCGTGGAAGATCGACATCCAGAACTGATCTTACAGCCAGACTTTAAATAATAATAAGGACCTCAATGGAAATAAGTCGCTTTTTCTGACCTTCTTGGGGTTATCCTAGGTAATCTACATATGTTGCTAGGTATTATAATTGTACTTAGGTGTACGTGTACCTAAATAAACTTACTTATCCAGATGATTTAGAAAGGAATTTGTAAGAGGCTGTGTTTCCAGACTTCCCGAGGGCGACGTTCAGATGTCATGGGAAGCCCTTTGTGGATTTGACATCATGTGCTCAAGAATATTGATGGAGAGAGCTCACGAGGGCGCTCAGACATCCTGATGTTATAGGAAGATCAACATACAGAATTTATAGAACGATCGGTATTCAAGTCTTGCGGAAATGTCAGCATTCCGATCTCATGGAACAACCAGCATCCAGAGATCATGGAACAACCAGCATCCAGAGATCATGGAACAACCAGCATCCAGAGATCATGGAACAACCAGCATCCAGAGATCATGGAACAACCAGCATCCAGAGATCATGGAACAACCAGCATCCAGAGATCATGGAACAACCAGCATCCAGAGATCATGGAACAACCAGCATCCAGAGATCATGGAACAACCAGCATCCAGAGATCATAAACCAACCAGCATCCAGAGATCATGGAACAACCAGCATCCAGAGATCATGGAACAACCAGCATCCAGAGATCATGGAACAACCAGCATCCAGAGATCATGGAACAACCAGCATCCAGAGATCATGGAACAACCAGCATCCAGAGATCATGGAACAACCAGCATCCAGAGATCATGGAACAACCAGCATCCAGAGATCACGGAACAACCAGCATCCAGAGATCACGGAACAACCAGCATCCAGAGATCACGGAACAACCAGCATCCAGAGATCACGGAACAACCAGCATCCAGAGATCACGGAACAACCAGCATCCAGAGATCACGGAACAACCAGCATCCAGAGATCACGGAACAACCAGCATCCAGAAATCATTGAATAAGTCTGTATACAAACCTTATGGAAAAGTCGACACTCCAGGAGACGCACAGAATATATATCCAGAAGTTTGGAAGGTTTGATATTCATAGATCATAAAGGGCTGTTGTCCAGAGCTCCTGCAAATATACAAAGCACATTTAGAAGTAAACACATCATCTGGATTCAGAGATGTTATGTTTGACTTGTAGTAGTGTGCATACTTTTAGAAGCATCAGAAAGATTTACTAGGGACTCTAAAGCAGCACTGAAGCCAGCAGCGTCTACCACTGCAGTATATCTACAATAATGAGATATAGAAACCTCCTACCTAGATAGTCAGCAAGGCATCTTTCACAGGAGCAAGGATTTTCTGAACCTAAAATCTCCATTGAATAAATATTTACGATTCTTTGACTGTTTCAGTTTCATCGTCAGATAGATCCCCCAGTCACGTCAGAGTCAAGTGGCAGGTTTTTGTTAAGACTTTCAAAGCTCTATGCTACGACCCAGCGCAAGATTTCATCCAGACCGCACAGGCAGTGACGGAGTACAGCTCTTGTCCCTTAACTACCCTCACCACAGAGCACACAGGAACTGCTGACGGGGCAGTGTGTTTTAGTGATGTGAATGGGAGGAAGTTGTACTCGCGCCGTCAACTGGTGTGGGATTTTTTTTTTCCATTCAAGACACAGGTACTTCCAGTTGAGAGCCAGAGTACTGACCTATTTCTCACTGTACTCTGCTCGAGAGGGCAATACACAATCCAGCTCTGATACCTCCAGTGCACTGGGAGAAACTGTGAGCACAGAACAACATTCTATATGTGAGAGTACAAGTGACCTCAACACTGCCACTTATGTGAGAGTACAAGTGATCTCAACACTGCCACTTCTCTTGCTGTCAAATCTCTCATAAAACAACTTTGATTTTCCTGACTTTTTTTTACATTCGTCTTTTTTGTTATTCCCAAAACGATGGTCATCTGTTATTATTATTTCTGGGTTTTTCTGCATTTCGTGTCGTGTCCTCACTATGAGCATCTCCATGTGTAAGTTGTTGCTCACTCGAGTATTTCTTGACATATGTAACATTTAGGTGTCTTTACCAAGGGAACTTTAACTAATTTTGGTATCGTCCTCAGAGCATGATACAAAACTGTGGTTAATGTTATTATCTATGTCTGCTGTGAGGATGATAATGTTATTATCTATGTCTGCTGTGAGGATGATAATGTTATTATCTATGTCTGCTTGAGATGATAATGTTATTATCATGCTGACTGTGAGATGATAATGTTATTATCTATGTCTGCTGATGATGATGATAATGTATTCAACTATGTCTGCTGTGAGATGATAATGTGTATTATCTATGTCTGTGTGAGGATGATAATGTTATTTTCTATGTCTGCTGTGAGGAATGATAATGTCATTATCTGATGACCTCCAGCTGATGGATGATAATGTTATTATCTATGTCTGCTGTGTGAGATAATGTGATCTAACATGTCTCTTGTGGATGATAATGTGATCTATCATGCATCTGCTGTAGATGATAAATATTATCTATGTCTGCTTGTGAGGATGTAATGTTATTATCATGTCATCTGTTGATGATAATGTTATTATCTTTTCTGCTGTGGATGTTAATTTGATATCTATGTCTGTGTTGTAGGATGATAATGTTAATTTAGTGTCTCTATAGGATGAATAATTTTTATCATGTCTAAGCTGATTGTGGATGATAATGTTATTATCTATGTCTGCTGTGAGGATGATAATGTTATTATCTATGTCTGCTGTGAGAATGATAATGTTATTATCTATGTCTGCTGTGATGATGATAATGTTATTATCTATGTCTGCTGTGAGGATGATAATGTTATTATCTATGTCTGCTGTGAGGATGATAATGTTATTATCTATGTCTGCTGTGAGATGATAATGTTATTATCTATGTCTGCTGTGAGGATGATAATGTTATTATCTATGTCTGCTGTGAGGATGATAATGTTATTATCTATGTCTGCTGTGAGGATGATAATGTTATTATCTATGTCTGCTGTGAGGATGATAATGTTATTATCTATGTCTGCTGTGAGGATGATAATGTTATTATCTATGTCTGCTGTGATGGATGATAATGTTATTATCTATGTCTGCTGTGATGGATGATAATGTTATTATCTATGTCTGCTGTGGGATGATAATGTTATTATCTATGTCTGCTGTGAGGATGATAATGTTATTATCTATGTCTGCTGTGATGGATGATAATGTTATTATCTATGTCTGCTGTGAGGATGATAATGTTATTATCTATGTCTGCTGTGAGGATGATAATGTTATTATCTATGTCTGCTGTGAGGATGATAATGTTATTATCTATGTCTGCTGTGAGGATGATAATGTTATTATCTATGTCTGCTGTGAGGATGATAATGTTATTATCTATGTCTGCTGTGGGATGATAATGTTATTATCTATTCTGCTGTGAGGATGATAATGTTATTATCTATGTCTGCTGTGAGGATGATAATGTTATTATCTATGTCTGCTGTGAGGATGATAATGTTATTATCTATGTCTGCTGTGTGGATGATAATGTTATTATCTATGTCTGCTGTGAGGATGATAATGTTATTATCTATGTCTGCTGTGAGGATGATAATGTTATTATCTATGTCTGCTGTGAGGATGATAATGTTATTATCTATGTCTGCTGTGAGGATGATAATGTTATTATCTATGTCTGCTGTGAGGATGATAATGTTATTATCTATGTCTGCTGTGAGGATGATAATGTTATTATCTATGTCTGCTGTGTGGATGATAATGTTATTATCTATGTCTGCTGTGTGGATGATAATGTTATTATCTATGTCTGCTGTGAGGATGATAATGTTATTATCTATGTCTGCTGTGAGGATGATAATGTTATTATCTATGTCTGCTGTGTGGATGATAATGTTATTATCTATATCTGCTGTGAGGATGATAATGTTATTATCTATGTCTGCTGTGAGGATGATAATGTTATTATCTATGTCTGCTGTGAGGATGATAATGTTATTATCTATGTCTGCTGTGAGGATGATAATGTTATTATCTATGTCTGCTGTGAGGATGATAATGTTATTATCTATGTCTGCTGTGTGGATGATAATGTTATTATCTATGTCTGCTGTGAGGATGATAATGTTATTATCTATGTCTGCTGTGAGGATGATAATGTTATTATCTATGTCTGCTGTGAGGATGATAATGTTATTATCTATGTCTGCTGTGAGGATAATAATGTTATTATCTATGTCTGTTGTGTGGATGATAATGTTATTATCTATGTCTGCTGTGAGGATGATAATGTTATTATCTATGTCTGCTGTGTGGATGATAATGTTATTATCTATGTCTGCTGTGAGGATGATAAACTGTCGTCAGGAAGATCCATTAAAACACTGAACTTACCTGAGAGTGGATTTTGCTGTATTTATAATCACTCTTTGTGATCTCTTAGACAGTTAAAAAACAATATCCTTATTTTGCCTTATGGTCTCATACTAAGAGCTATCTCTCGATTGTCGTATTTGTTAAATGTCTTTGTAAAGTTTGTGTTTGTTATATTATGTTGTCGCGTAAGTGAGCAAGTGCACGGGACGCGACTAAGTTTATGTAGGTACAAGTACACATAAGTACAGTTACACAAATTATCATTCATGGCTGCATATGTGCAGTTAAACCAAAAAAGTCAGACAAGTGACTTATTTCTATTGGTTAATCCCAAAAATAGGGATTAACCTCTCAGAGTGTGTATACAATGAGAGATATACACCTCACCGTGTATATATCCCGCAACTCCTGCAACACAAACAATTGCCAACCACCACTTGGCTTGAGTTTCCTCCGAGGGCCGTAACTCCCACAAATGCTGGGTAATTATTTCCTCTGTCAACCACAAACACTCACTTCCAGTGGAATTCAGAGACGTCACGGACTAGCGTATTCTTTGTGATGTCAGTCAACATCACACAGGCACCTGGGATCCAGGGTAACATTGCTATTATCGTTGGGGAGCAAGAGGTGACATAAGAGTCACTCACAAAGGAACTGGCTAGTTCCTGTGTGACCCAGTGGTACAAGGAAGGTATGGGAGCACAATGTATGACCTGGCTTGTTCCTGTGTGACCCAGTGGTACAAGGAAGGTATGGGAGCACAATGTATGACCTGGCTTGTTCCTGTGTGACCCAGTGGTACAAGGAAGGTATGGGAGCACAGTGTATGACCTGGCTTGTTCCTGTGTGACCCAGTGGTACAAGGAAGGTATGGGAGCACAGTGTATGACCTGGCTTGTTCCTGTGTGACCCAGTGGTACAAGGAAGGTATGGGAGCACAGTGTATGACCTGGCTTGTTCCTGTGTGACCCAGTGGTACAAGGAAGGTATGGGAGCACAATGTATGACCTGGCTTGTTCCTGTGTGACCCAGTGGTACAAGGAAGGTATGGGAGCACAGTGTATGACCTGGCTTGTTCCTGTGTGACCCAGTGGTACAAGGAAGGTATGGGAGCACAATGTATGACCTGGCTTGTTCCTGTGTGACCCAGTGGTACAAGGAAGGTATGGGAGCACAATGTATGACCTGGCTTGTTCCTGTGTGACCCAGTGGTACAAGGAAGGTATGGGAGCACAGTGTATGACCTGGCTTGTTCCTGTGTGACCCAGTGGTACAAGGGAGGTATGGGAGCACAGTGTATGACCTGGCTTGTTCCTGTGTGACCCAGTGGTACAAGGAAGGTATGGGAGCACAGTGTATGACCTGGCTTGTTCCTGTGTGACCCAGTGGTACAAGGAAGGTATGGGAGCACAGTGTATGACCTGGCTTGTTCCTGTGTGACCCAGTGGTACAAGGAAGGTATGGGAGCACAATGTATGACCTGGCTTGTTCCTGTGTGACCCAGTGGTACAAGGAAGGTATGGGAGCACAATGTATGACCTGGCTTGTTCCTGTGTGACCCAGTGGTACAAGGAAGGTATGGGAGCACAGTGTATGACCTGGCTTGTTCCTGTGTGACCCAGTGGTACAAGGAAGGTATGGGAGCACAATGTATGACCTGGCTTGTTCCTGTGTGACCCAGTGGTACAAGGAAGGTATGGGAGCACAGTGTATGACCTGGCTTGTTCCTGTGTGACCCAGTGGTACAAGGAAGGTATGGGAGCACAGTGTATGACCTGGCTTGTTCCTGTGTGACCCAGTGGTACAAGGAAGGTATGGGAGCACAATGTATGACCTGGCTTGTTCCTGTGTGACCCAGTGGTACAAGGAAGGTATGGGAGCACAGTGTATGACCTGGCTTGTTCCTGTGTGACTCAGTGGTACAAGGGAGGTACAGGAGCATGGTAGATGACCTGGCTTTTTCCTATGGTGCATGGTAGATCATGGGAGCTTTCACCACCATTCACCACAACCAGCACTACCACTGCTGTCACCACCCACGACCATTCACAACTTTTCCCTTCACTGTCCACCAAAAACCACCACAAATCACCAACAACCACCATCAACCACCACAAACCACCAACAACCTGCATCAACCACCACAAACCACCACAAACCACCAACAACCACCATCAACCACCACAAACCACCAACAACCACCATCAACCGCCACAAACCACCACCATCCACCAACCACCACCATCCACCAATAACCACCATCCACCAGCAATAACCACCATCCACCACCATGACACCATTCTCAGGGTTGCCACACACCCTCGCTAGTTTGATCACCTAGCAATGCGTTTACGCAGCAATAGACATATTACGCAACACTATAAATAATATTCAACATACGCTCTGTTTCTGCGTGTATTAGATAATGATACAGTTGTATTCAGAAGAATGTATACTGTCTACACTGTATTACAGCCAGTGATGGATACATTGCAACCAGTGATACATTACAACCAGTGCCAATATTGGTAACACCACAGTGCCAACACAACACTGGTAACACCACAGTACCAAC